>JBBPBX010005971.1:0-28576 GCA_038048925.1 Garcialebias charrua
TTTCCAACCTGTCAATCAACCCAGTAGGCGTGTCAGCAAATGACCAATCAGTGACCTCAATATGTCCCGAAGGTAAACACCCCTTGTCTGCGGAGCTGCTCTGCAGCTGCTCAGGGTGGACGCTCATGCATGAAGTCTCAACCCTCTGCGCACAGTGCATGTAGTTCCTGTGTGGCTGACAGGACGGGTGAGTATACTGGAGGCTTTAGTCGAAGACCACAAGGAGGGAAACCTGTCAGGAGAAGGAGAAGAGACTGAGAGGACATGGAGGTAGTTGGAGTGAGGACAGAGGATGCAGAGGACAGAGGGAGATGGAGTAGGATGACACGCTGTGGTGACCCCTGAAAAGGGAAAAACCAAAAGAACAAGAAAAAGAATAATAATATATCATAACGGTTGTTCTTTATCTGAGGTTTAGATTTCATTCAGGGCCATTTTGTCACTGAGCAAGAGGACTAAGAATTCGGTTCCCATTACTGATAAAAAGTCAGGCTCAGTAAGTGTTGAAATGCACCAGGGTTGCTCTTTATCACATCTATTCATAACTTTCAAGAACAGAAAAGCTCTGAGTTCAGCTAAGGGATGAAGGTTTCCTGGTTTGGGGGCTTTGGATTGCTTCATTGCTTTTTATACTCCTGTCGAAGGTGTAACTATTATAGTTCCCATCCATCTTGTTCTTAAGTGTTCTTTTGTTCCACCCATAACTTTTGATCCACTCTAGATGTTTAAATGAAACTTGATACGCATATGCATTATTATACGGAGTGTTTCATAGCCTATTCATCACTACTACTTCAAGGTTAAGGTTTCAAATAAAGGTCAAATGTTAATGTCATTGCCTGTAGGCCATAGCTTCTGATCAACTCAAGATGATTTATTTAATAAAACTTAATGCACATTTTTACCACCCCTAGACAGCGAGTCACATTATTTTCATCATTCCAGCTTCAGTCAAGGTTAAAAATGAAATGTAATGTCTTTGCTTGTCCGAGCCATTGCTATATAATGATGTATTGCTGTATGATAATTTGCTGATTGTTGTATAATGTGCCATATGCAATCCTATTTTTCAGTGTTGTGGTCCTAGTTGTCCCTTTGAGCATGAAATCACCAGGCACTGGAGCAATTTGCAGCCAACTGTAAAAACATCCAGTATGAAGATCAGTATCTCCAAGAGCTTCTGGTAAGATGGCGCCTGTGTACATGGCTTGCAATCCACCTCTGCTGACGGTGTTCGGATTATTTGTGTTTTGTTTGTTTTTCATCTGGGACATTAACTCTCTGCTGGTGTATGATGGACAACAGCTTCTGGATCTTCAATTTTGTGCCGCCGATGTTGATTATTTGGATCTCAATATGAACATAATGCTGGGACCCCCCCCCCCCCTTCCCCCACCGCTGGCAGACGTGCCTGTCTATCTAGGCTGCGCTTCTCACCTTCCTGCCCAGAGATGTCACTCCAGACATCAGGGAAAACACATTGGCTGGCTGGTGAAGCTTAAAGCCATGTGTGTTGCATCTTCCTCTCCAGCTCGTGGTCATTGTTTCCATCACCAGCTACCCACCCAGACCAGGTAAACAATGGGAGTTGTTGGCCGGTGCGACATTCCGGCCGACCTGGAGGGGCTGTTATTGAAAATCTGTGGCCGCTGGCGCGTGCTCCCTCCACTTCTGCTGGGTCTACTTTGGACTGTATCAAGATGTGTGTTGTCAACATAAGATCTGTTACCAACAAAACTTTTATCCTCAGGAACTACTTTCACAAACACAATTTGGACTTTCTTGGCATCACAGAGACTTGGTTGTCTCCTGGTGAGTCCAGTGCCTTGACAGAATTATTACCCCCAAACTGTCTGTATTTTAACACACCACATTCATTAGGCCGGTGCGGTGGTGGATTATTAACAATATTCAAATCAACTTTTGTCTGTAAGCAACTGCTCATCCTAGTTTCCTACTCCAGCTTTGAGCTGACTGTCTTTGAACTCAGCCATTCACCTTAGACTTTAGGATTTTTTGCAAGATAGGGATATAGATATTGATCATGATGCTATTTCAATATGTCATACCCTTCCTAGTAAAACAGAAAAAGCTAAACCAGCAATTGTTGTAAGATTTATCAGTAGAAAAGCTAAAAATAATGCAATGATACAGGCTAGAAAATTAAAGAGAACAAAAGTTTATATAAATGAACATTTAATTAAGAAAAATGGCAATATTGCTCGTGAAGCAAGGTTGTTAAAAACAGAACAAAATAGTGTCAACATGGACAAGAAACGGAAAAGTCTGGATTAAGGTACAGGAAGGATCACAAGCTAAAATAATAAAAGAGCTAAGGGATTTGGAAAGATTGAGATATGCCTAGGTGATGACTAAAAATGTATCATGTAATATCTTGTTCATAAAATCGACGAAACGAACACTCTGATGAACAAATACATTGAATCATGATGATGTACAAAGAATCAAAATTCAAAATATATAATGTAGAAGATGTAATTGATAGAAATATTTTTCCTGTTGTAAAAGATAGTGAATATTATAATGTAGACAGTTCAACAAAATTAATATTGCAAATTGAACACTCTCTATAATTCATTTAAATTGTAGAAGTATTAATGCAAATACTGTATATCCAAGATATCAGATTACTTTAAAAAATTTAAATGACTTTTACAATAGTAGCACTATCTGAAACATGGCTAAATGAAGGAAACATAAATAATGCTTATATTGAAGGATATGAATTATATTATATGAATAGGAAAAATAAAAGAGGTGGAGGAGTTGCTCTGTTTATGTGACTTTTTCTACCACCCACTTCGATCTAAGGATTTCGTAAATTAAATTTCTGATTTCTTGACTGAAATTACACCAAAATATGATTAAGTTTTAATCATTGAGACTTTAATATTCATGCGTGCTGTCATGAGAAGCCCTTGTTTAACCGTTTCACTGCAGTGTGTTTCATTGCCATGTGCTTCACTGCCATGCACTTCACTGCCTCATGTTTCACAGGTGTTTATAAATCTGAAATGATAATACAGCCCCCAATGTTTACCACCACCACTGAGGAGCTAACATCCCATTTCAACTATGTCTGCTTAAAGGCTCTGTATCATGTTGCTCCTGTTTAAACTAGAAAATGGAACTCAGAGCTGAACCTTAGCTTAATGACATGACAAAGGCCGTTAGACAGCAGTGTAGGAGGGCGGAGCGCAAATGGAGGAAAGACAGGCTGCAGGTCACTTTTCAGATACTAAAAGAGAGTTGGCATTGTTATCAGAAAACAGTAAAAGTTGCTAAATGGCAATACTTTTCTGATATATTGCCTCAAACTCTCACCACCCATGAGTTCTCTTCTCTACCCTAAACTCAATTCTCCACCACACTGAACCATCACCTCTGCAAGCCTCAACTGAACTGAGAGAGAAAGTCCTACATTTCTTTTTTTTAATTACGACCACCCAGGCTCTCATTTCCCCTCCAACTCATCATCCGTCCATCCCACCTCAATCTATAGCTGTATTTGACCATTTTGAACAAATCTCTCTGTCTTCTCTAGAGCAGATCATACGTAGCTTGAAACCATCTGGTTCCCCCTTTGATGTGGTCCCCTCTCGACTACCAAAGGAGGCTTATCCTACTCTGGGTACCTCTATTCTTGCTATTGTGAATAGCAGTATATCCATTGTGTGATGCCAAAAACTAGGGATGCACCGATCCACATTTCTCACTTCCGATCCGATACTTAAAAACTGAGTATCGACCGATACCGATACTTTTCCGATCCGATACTGTTCAGGTATGTGAATCTGTATAATGAAATTTTTGTACTGAGACTATTCATTTAAACATTGTGTGAGATAAACCCAATGAAGATACTCTTGAGCCTTACAACAGGTAACTCACAAACTTTAACAGCACACAAGAGGCAGCCCTATACCACACAAGTATCCTTCTTAATCATGGTTCATCTGAAAAAAAAAAAAGTTAAGCATGATGGTAATGGTAAATGAAGCTTACTAACACCAAAAATACACTACACGCGTTACAGCTCCGCCCCGCTCCGGTCCGACCTCCGCAGCAAATACGCACCCATTATAATCAATGACAGAATTTACACTGGCTCCGCACGGCGGCAGCGAGCTGCGGAGAGCGGACGGCAGTCCGTCAAAATTAGAAATTTTTCTATTTCTGCCGGACGCCGGAGCTGTGCGGAGTCAACTTTTGAAGATTACGTCGCACCAACAGGAAAAGGAACGAGCACAACATCCGTATTTACAAAATAAAATCACCACGGGCGGACTAATCCTAGCTCTATACGGATTTATTTGTACAAAAATGCTGTCAAACTATCATTTATGACTACGCCTACAAACGCAATACAAGAAATAAATAAATAAAGTATTTTATTCTGAAAATGTAATACCTCACTTCCTGTTGCTCAAACCATGTCCTGTCGCTCATTTACGAGAGAAGATCAAGGCAGCAGTCTCTACTGTTGTTCTCCTTCTTCCACCAAATGAATTGTTTTGTTCTGACTTACTTATTTATCACTTGATTTATCGCGCAATCCCGTAAATCCTGCACATGCGTCTCGGAGCGGCGCATGCAGGCGGACCTGAGCTGAGCGGAGGTAGTGGAAACTGGAGTTTGAGACGCTCAGCTGCGACCTGCGAAGCGGACCGCAAGTAGTGTATTTTTGGCGTTATACAACGCTTTCCAGCCCCCTGTGAGGAGCCCCAAAGCGCTTTACAGTACCAGC
This sequence comes from Garcialebias charrua, assembly GCA_038048925.1. Classification (NCBI taxonomy): domain Eukaryota; kingdom Metazoa; phylum Chordata; class Actinopteri; order Cyprinodontiformes; family Rivulidae; genus Garcialebias; species Garcialebias charrua. Next base: position 4,769 of record JBBPBX010005971.1, read on the forward strand.
CATCCACCCATTCATACATACATTCATATACCAGTAGTGGTAGCCTACCATGAAAGGTGCCATCCAGACCTACCGGGAGCAACCCGGGGTTAAGTGTCTTGCCCAGGGACACAACGACACATGGTGGGGGAAGCGGGATTCGAACCTCCAACCTTCCGATAGGGGGTCGGCTGCCACTACCACTGTGCTACGGCCGCCCCAAAGTTCCACATGATGGGAAAGACGACACAGCCACTCCCCTTAACCACTAAGAGAGTGGATTTTGTTGTCTTTCCCATAATGCTTAGCGGTTTTTTAGTTTTCCAGCTTTAGGTGCAATTGGAAAACTAAAAAAACACTAAGCATTGTGGGAAAGACAACAAAATCCACTCCCCTTAACCACTAAGAGAGTGGATTTTGTTGTCTTTCCCATAATGCTTAGCATTTTTTTTGTTTTCCAGCTGCACCTAAAGCTGGAAATCTAAAAAACCACTAAGCATTATGGGAAAGACAACAAAATCCACTCTCTTAATGGTTAAGGGGAGTGGCTATGTTGTCTTTACCATCATGCTTAGCGTTTTTTTTTTGTTTTTCCAGCTGCACCATGAGTAAGAAGGACATTCATTCATTCATTCAACCTTTATTTAGTCAGGTAAATCTTTTGAACCTCATGGGCTCATTTACGAAAGCAGTGGTGTAACTTCCTGAAGGACTGGTGTGGACATGTCCCCACCAATGTTGAGCTGTAGGGGACAGTCCCCACCAATATTTTGTTCACGTATTTTACTTTCTGTGCTGTGTATATCTGAGTAAAACCCCATTTATGCCGCTAGTCAGAAAAAAAGTTCTCTCCGCTTCCCACCATCCAAGAAATTTGATCCCCCCCCCAAAAAAAACTGCCGCTGTTCTGTCTATAGTTAATATGCATGTGCGCGCATGCATTTTGCACGAAGCCCATGACATGCAGAGGAGCCGTGTTATCACCCTACACAGCAAGAAACAACCAAAAAGTAAGTAATTAAATTGTTTTGGTGCACAGTACTTATGGTATTATTGTGCGTTTACACAATTTACAGTGTGCATGCATTTCTTGAACGTAAGTAAATCGTTTTGATGACGTTTTGCATGTAATATGTGCGTGACTTCAGGAGGAGCAAAAACTACATTTGTTTATGTGTGAACAGTGCGAGCGAAGTTAGTCCGAGCTTTGTGAATTTAATTTAACAATATAATCATTCTGCTGCCTGCTGCAGACGAGGGAGGGATGGAGGACAAGTTGAAGAAGTGGCTGCAGATTACTTCAACTAGCAATTTTAGCTAATCTACTAGCATATGTAGCTCCATCTACGATACTAGCATCTCACGGTGAATCAATGAACAAGCTGAAAACAATCTGAAAAGCTCTGAAACAGGTGGAGCACGTTCTTATTTATCTTGAAGCAGACACAGAGCCCAGCTAAAACCTTAAAAGTCCTCTATCACTGTCTGGCTGTTAGTTTCAACATCAGGTGGACCAGCAGGTTCATGCTGCCATGCTGCTTCAATACTGTGAAATAAATGCTGATAATTGTTTTATTTTTATTAATTACTGTAATTGCATTTGTAATGATAGGGTGCACCTACTATTTTTAGTTTGGAGCAAGCCTGGATAGATTGTTGTACTCAGTGCAGCTCCTAAAGATTAAAGTCCTCTAAATAGCTTCATTTCATTTTCAGAGTTTCTATCGGCCAAATTGTGAGATCAGATACTTAGAAGATTCTTCCCAATGGGCAAAGTGGATTCTACCAACCTGAACATAGTTCTCTGCATTAATGGTGCCTTACATGCAAGCTGCCCATGCCACAAGCGCTCATGCAACCCCATACCATCAGTGATGCAGGCTTCTGAACGGAGCGTTGATAACAACTTGGGCTATCCTTGTCCTCTCTGGTCCGGATGACATGGCGTCCCAGTGTTCCATAAAGAACTTCAAATCGTGACTCATCTGACACAGAACAGTCTTCCATTTTGCCACACTCCATTTTAAATGACCCCTGGCCCAGTGCAAACGTCTGAGCTTGTGGAGCTTGCTTAGAAATGGCTTCCTCTTTGCACTGTAGAGTTTCAGCTGGCAACGGCGGATGGCACGGTGGATTGTGTTCACTGACAATGCTTTCTGGAAGTATTCCTGAGCCCATTCTGTTATTTCCTTGACAGTGGCATTCCTGTTTGAGGTGCAGTGACGTTTAAGGGCCCGGAGATCACGAGCATCCAGTAGAGTTTTACGGCCTTGACCCTTACGCACAGCGATTGTTCCAGATTCTCTGAATCTTTTGATGATGTTATGCACGGTTGATGATGATAACTTAAAAGTCTTTGCTATTTTACGCTGGGTAACACCATTCTGGTATTGCTGCACTATCTTTCTGTGCAACAATGGTGGAATTGGTGATCCTCTTACCATCTTGGCTTCTGAGAGACACTGACACTCTGAGAAGCTCTTTTTATACCAATCATGTTGTCAATTGACCTAATTAGTGTTAATTGGTCTTCCAGCTGTTCGTTATATGCTCAATTTCCTTTTTCCAGCCACTTATTGCTACTTGTCCCAACTTTTTTGGGATTTGTTGACACTGTGAAATTTTGAATCAACATATTTTTCCTTTAAAATGTTACATTTACTCAGATTAAACTTTTGATCTGTCATCTATGTTCTATTATGAATAAAATATTGACATTTGCCATCTCCACATCATTGCATTCAGTTTTTATTCACAATTTGTTTAGTGTCCCAACTTTTTTGGAATCCGGTTTGTAGTATTATTTTCATTCATTCATTCAACCTTTATCTTTATTATCTTGTACAGTAATGCACTTTGGACAATGTAAGTTGTTGCTGGAAGGTCCTATTTAAATAAAGTTTATTATTGTTATTCCTGTTAACAATGTCTTGCTGTATCGTGCCTTCTTCCAAAGACTTTTTGTATAAAACTTGTGTGCTGATGAAATGAAAATGAAGGTGTTAATAACAGTGTACAATGATCTGACAGGATAAATGCTAACTCAGGGTGTCATACAGCTGTTAAACTGCTACTCAGTGTCATACAGCTGTTACACTGCTACTCAGGGTGTCATACAGCTGTTGCACTGCTAGTAAGGGTGTCATACAGCTGTTGAACTGCTAGTAAGGGTGTCATACAACTGTTATTGTTATTATGACATACACATTTGAAAAAAGTACCGGTACTTTGTCCAAAAAAGCAGATGCAGCATTTTCGATTTCCGTCCCCACCAACTTTCAACACAAAGTTACGCCCAAAACTAAAGAACAATGAACAGCAGTGATAGAATTTCATTAAACAATAAACAAACAAACAATAAACAATAGAAAACAAAAAGAGAGAAAAAAACAAAAGATTTTTTTTTTTTTTTAACAAAGTATCAAAAAACTAGCAAAACATTATAAGGTAGACGTATAAAATCAAAGACAGGAACAAATCTGCATTGGTTTTTGCCAGGATTCCAACAGATTCTGAAAACCATTTAGAGAAGTCAAGGTCGAGAGCTTCAGATCTTTTTGTAAGATATTCCATGAAGCAGGAGCAGAGTAGGAGAAGGCCCTTTTTCCAAGTTCAGTCCTCACTGACGGAACACTGCAGGTAATCATGTCCTGAGAGCGCACGCTGTAGCTGCACTCACGCAAAGACATGTAGGAGGAGATGTATGAGGGCAGCAGACCAAGAAGTGATTTAAAGATGAAGATGTACCAGTGGAAGAGTCTGCGTGAGGTTAATGATGTCCAATTAACCAGTGAATACAGGGTGCAGTGGTGGGTACGATAATCACAACCAGTTATGAATCTTAGTGCACCATGATAGACCACATCCAACATCCGCAGGGTGCTTGTAGGAGCATTCATGTAGAGAATGTCACCGTAATCAATGGAGGGAAGGAAAGTCACAGATACAAGGCGTTTCCTAACATTCAGTGTTAGACATGATCTGTTTCTGAAAAAGAAACCCAGTTTAACTTTCAATTTCTTCACTAGGTTTTCCACGTGGAGTTTAAAAGAGAGATGTGAATCGATCAGGATACCCAGATATTTATAGGAATCAACAAACTCAATAGGGACACCATTTGAAGATAAAATCAGAGGAGGATCTGCTGGAACCGCCTTCCTATTTGAAAAAAACATCCCTTTTGTTTTATCAGCATTTAGGACAAGTTTGAGACGGAACAAATCTGACTGGATGATGTCAAAAGCGGATTGCAGTAACTGGAAAGCCTTAGCTACTGTTTTAGCTCGGCAGTAAACAACTGTATCATCAGCATAGAAATGTAAGGATGCATCAGGGATGCAGTGACCTACATTAGCTATGTAGATTGTAAAGAGAGTTGGTCCTAAAACTGAGCCTTGTGGTACACCATTTTTAACTGTTAAATAGCTGGAAGAAGTACCGTTATGTTGAACACATTGCCTCCGATTGGAAAGATAGTTAGAAAACCAACCGATGGTGTGATCAGAGAAACCGATTTCTGAGAGCTTATGACACAGGATGTTATGATCCACAGTGTCAAAAGCTTTAGACAGGTCTAAGAAAAGTGCAGCACAATAGTCCTTAGCATCCAATGCTTCAACAACATCATTCAGAACCTTCAGAGAAGCAGTTGTTGTGCTGTGTTTTTTCCTGAAACCAGATTGATGGAGAGGTAAGATGTTAAATGAGTCCAGATAATTTTTGATCTGAGAGTTTATCAGTTTTTCTTGAACCTTGGCTAAGATGCAGAGTTTAGAGATCGGTCGATAATTGTTCAGTGAGGTGGGGTCACCTCCCTTCAGCAAAGGAAGAACAAAGGCTGTTTTCCAAGCATCCGGAATGGTGTTTTGGCTTATGGATAGATTAAAGATGTGGGTCACAGGGACTGTGATGATATGAGCAGCCAGCCTTAAGAAATAAGGTGGAAGTTCATCTGGACCTGCAGATTTTTTAGGATCAAGATCATTTAACAGTTTATTTACCTCACTGACTGAGAATGGAGAAAAAGAGAAGGTGTGATTAACAGATGGTTGGCTTGTAGGAGGGATTTGATTTGTTGAAGTTTGATTATTAGATAAAGTGGCCGATTTTCCGTTTGTAACTGTATCAAATAAAGAACTAGAAGCAACAAAATGTTTATTGAAACAGTTCAGGATCTCGTGCTTATTTGACACAGGAACAGAGTCAACAAGAAATTGTGATGGGAGGTCAGATGATTGGGGGGTGCCTGAGAGAGATTTAATGGTTTTCCAGAATTTTTTAGGATCGTTTAGATTTTTGGAGGTCTGAGATAAGAAGTAGTTACGTTTTGCAGCTTTAATGGCAGTTGTGCATTTATTCCTTAGCTGCCGAAATTTCAACCAATCAGTGTCTGAGTGTGATTTTCTTGCTGCTGCCCAAAGATGATCTCTCCAGTGCAGGAGATCAGCTAGTTCAGGAGTAAACCAGGGGCTGTCACGGCCCTTTATCCTGAACTGCCGGAAAGGAGCGTGTTTGTTTACAAAGTAAATGAAACTACCACGAAAATAGTTCCAAGCGGTGTTCACGTCATTGATTTGTAGGATATGTTGCCAATCAAAGTGGGATAGATCCCAAAGGAATGACTGTTCACAGAAACGTTTCAAATCCCTTTTTTGGATTATTCTGGGCTTAGCAGGTGGAAGTTTGTTTGTGGTATAGAGCTGCCTCTTGTCTGCTGTTAAAGTCAGTAAGTTTCCTGTTGTAAGGCTCAAGAGTGTCTTCATTGGGTTTAACTCACACAATGTTAACACGGCAGTCACAGAATGCAATGGAACACAAGTGCTCTTAAGCTGAATCGGAAACATTGGCAGGTTGGATCCGATCCGATACTTAAATTATGCTGGTATTGGATATCGATACCGATACTGGATTGGATCAGCCCCATCCCTACCAAAAACCTTTAAACATGCTGTTGTTCAACCTCTCCTGAAAAAACCTAACCTGGGCCCTCAGTCATATACAACTTCAGGCCTGTCTCCAGTTGTGCATTAACAGAGTACCCGAGTTTTCGACAACTCGAGTGCTTTGACTTCTATCGAGGCTTTTTTGTCCACCTCGGGTAGCCGTAGTGACGTCACATTTCACATTTCACAGCGCGCGGGGCAGCTTTTAGCTTTTAGTAGACGCTACAAAATGGATTCCTGTGTGCGCACGGATGTTAATGGAGCAGGCCGTCTTGTCAAAAAGGTAAAACAGTTTATAATTTTATAAAATGCGCTACTTCGTGTTGACTTTCTTTGTAGTAGATTGTGACAGCAGAGGGCAGTGTTGCAATGCAGGTCCCATATTATAACACGGCCGAAACGGCTTCCTGTCTCTCGTTTCACAAACAAAAAAAAACAAATATTCATCTCTCTAGAGCTACCAAAAACCTATAAACACAATCTCTAAAAGTAAACCTAAATTGCACAGCTGCAGGCGGTGGTACGGTGTGGCTGTGGCCCCATTTGTTTTTTAAGTTTCGGTTTTCAGCGCATTACTTTCACTTTTAAAATTAATAATAATAACTAATAGTTTTGTTTTTCCTGTGACTTATCTGCAGTATGATACATGATAGGAGCATAATAAATGCTCCCAATGTTTTGTTGGTCTTTTTTTTCTTTTTGTAAAGACGTTTTTAGGCATTTATATTTATTTATTTATTTTGCATCGTAAGACACTGTGACGTCATCGGCTACTCGAGCGTCGTTCGAGTTTTTTTATGTTAATGTCGAGGTTAAAAATTATGTACTCGTTCAACCCCTAGTCTCCAGACTCCCATTTTTTTCTAAACTACCGTATTTTTCGGATTATAGGTCACACCTTTTTATGTTTTTTTTCAAGGCCTGCGACCTATACACCAGTGCAACCTATTTGTGGATTTTTTTTCCATATTTTTAGACCAATTTTTGACTCAGATATGAGCCTTTTTCACTTTGGCAGAAAATGGTGCATTACCACTTTCGGCCGCTAGGGACGCTGTGCAGTACCACTTCCAGAGGAGTACACCGACCCAAGAAGAAGAAGAAGACCGTTTCCAGCTCATGTGTCTGAAAAAAAGCTCCTCTGCTTGGACTGATTCTGTCGGCCTCTTGGTCTGGATGTAGCTGTTAGCTCTGTGTTTCTTAGCTGTTTATTTGCAAGATAAGTCAAGAACCACTCAGCGGATTTTTCTGAAACTTACAGAATGGAATCACAGTGTGGACGTTTACAAGTGAGTAGCTTTATTAGATGTTTGAGATTAAAATAAAATAAAATGATCTTTTATTAGCATAAGGTAGCTCCTGTTAGCTTATGGTTGTATTTCTGTTTCTGTTATAAATAGCTTCGAAACCAATCGGTTTATATTTTTTCTGCTTACAGAGTGTAATTATTTGAGCTATAATGTACGTAACTATGGCTGGATAAATCATTTGACATAAAATTCTATTTTTTATTCGTGTTCTGAGAGGTGGACTTCCCGTGTTTTTTTTTATTTTTTATTTCAGTTTACTTCTGTTTGCTTATAAATAACTTCTAAATCACTCGGTGTATATTTTTTCTGCTTACAGAGTGTAATTATAAGACATTAATGTACGTAACTATGGTCTATAAAAAACATTTGACTTAAAATTCGATTTTTTATTTGTGTTCTGAGAGGCGGCGGACTTCCCGTGTTTTTTAATTTTTTATTTCAGTTTACTTCTGTTTGCTTATAAATAACTTCTAAACCACTCGGTGTATATTTTTTCTGCTTACAGAGTGTAATTATAAGACATTAATGTACGTAGCTATGGTCTATAGAAAACATTTGACTTAAAATTCGATTTTTTATTTGTGTTCTGAGAGGCGGACTCGTCTCGTGTTAGCTTCTGTTAGCTTCTCTTTATGTTATAAATTGCTTCAAAACCAATCGGTGTATATTTATTTCTGCTTACAGAGCAATTATAAGGCTCTAATGTACTTAACTATGTCCTGGAGAAAACATTTGAAATAAAATTCTATTTTTTATTCGTGTTTTCTGAGAGGCGGACTCGTCTCGTGTTAGCTTCTGTTAGCTTCTGTCAGACATTAGCAACAGAGCTAAACACTCGGTCCATATTGCCGGGTTGACTCAGCGGTCACGCGGCGTGTCAGCAGTGGATGACGTGTTACGTCGGCGGTGACGTAGGTGCGACCTATAAACCGGTGCGACCTATTTATGGATTTTTCCAATTTTGGGGGCAATAATTGGACACTGCGACCTATATTCCGGTGCGACCTATAATCCGAAAAATGTGGTACTGGGAAATATAATTGAGTCCCAGTTGAAGTGCTTCCTGGAGGATTACATTATCGTAGAGTTATTCCAATCTGACTTTAATCCTGTCCACAGCACTGAAACTACCCTACTGAAGGTTTTTAAAGAAGTCTTCCTATCCACAGATACTGGTGTTTGTTTGTGTGCTCCTTGTATTACTTGACTTCACATCTGCTTTTGACACCATCGATCATGAGATCCTCATTGCTAGATTGGAGCAGTGGGTGGACATCAAAGGGTCAGCCCTCAATTGGTGTATGTCCGACCTAGCTGACAGATTTTTGTGTTTCCATCAAATATTTTAGTTCAGTAGCAGCAGAACTTAAATGGGAGGTACAACAGGGGTCCATCTTGGATGTGATGTAGTTTAATGATTCTGTTATTAAATGATTAATCTCCTGGTGAATCAACATAAATAATGTTTCTTGTCAAGTTACATCTCGTCTGGTCACACACAAGTTCATGTTTAAATCCTAAAAAGAGAGAACTCGTGAATATTAAATGCTAAGATTTGTCTGGTGTAAACCTATTCATTCTTACATTTGGAATATTGTACAGTCAGTAAAACTGACCAGTATACACATCCTACACCCTACTATTCTCTTTATACCTGCTGCCACTTGGTGCCATTTTCTGGAAACACAAAATCCCTACGCCAATGACTGTCCAATTTACTTCCCCCTAAGACATAGTGGTACACACTCTGTTCAACCTCTGCTTAACAGCCTGGCTGATATCAGGGACTGGATGGCTTTAAATTTCTTAAGTTTCAATGAGAAGAAGACTGAAGTCATGCTGTTCCCTCCCTAAAACACGATCAGGAACCACTGCATTGATCTTTCCTCCCTAGCCCCGGTAGAGAAAAAAAGAGTCACCAATCTAGGAGTGATAATGGATCTTTTCACAAAACTTAACAGTCAGGTAAACATGATTGTTAAATCCTGTTTTTTCCAACATAGGCGACTGTCTAAGCTGAAGCCTGTACTGTCCAAAGATAAATTGGAGACAGTAATACACACATTTATAACATCTAGGATCGATTACTGCAATTTGCTCCTGTTTGGTATCAGTCAGACCTTTATTGCTATACTACAACTGGTCCAGAATGCGGCAGCCCAATTTTTAACCAGTACAGGCAAAAGAGAGCACATTACACCAGTTTTGGCCTCCGTGCATAGGCTACCACTTCACCTTTGAATCCAGTTCAAAATACTCTTGTATGTCTTCAAATCACTGAACAGTTCTGCCCCCTCCTAGCTCTCTGAATTGCTACAGCCGTATGTCCCACCACGTTCTCTGAGGTCAGCGGACTCAAGTGTCCACCCTGATCACAGTTCCAGGAACTCGTCTTAAACGCAGAGGTGACAGGGCTTTCTCTGTAGCAGGCGCAAGACTTTGGAACGAGTTACCTCTGCTTGTCAGACAGGCCCCCTCCTTCTCAGTTTTCAATCCCGCCTAAAAACTTACTACTATTCCGTAGCTTTCAACATTAGATGATCTGTGTTTGAACCTGTATGCTTCACACAGGTTAGTCGTTATATTATCTGCAACAATTTTGTATCCATATTCTGTTTATATTCCATTTTGTATGTTGCTTTGTGTGTTGCCTGTTTTCTGTTTGTACACCACTTTGGTTGGCCTTGTCACTGTTTTAAGTGCTCTATAAATAAAATGGTATGGGTATGGTATGGTAAGTCTGAGGCCAAGGTCTGGTATAGTATCTGGGCTCATCCTTAGGGACAGGATGAAGAGTTCAGCTAATTAAAATTAGTGTAAATGGTAAATGGATGGTAAATGGAGCTTATTTATATAGCTCTTTCCAGCCCCCTATGAGGGACCCCAAAGCGCTTTACAATACCAACCATCCACCCATTCATACACACATTCATTCATACACCGGTAACGGCAAACTGCCATGCAAGGCGCTTTCCAGTCCTACCGGGAGCAACTTGAGGTTAAGTGTCTTGCCCAAGGACACAACAACACATGGTGTGGGGAACCGGGATTCGAACCACCACCCTTCCAATCGGGGGACGACTGCCATTACCACTACGCCACGGCCGCCACAATGTAGTAGCCACACAGTGTAGAGCAGAGTTGTTGTTCCTCAGTATCAAAACATGTCAGTTGAGGCAACTTGGGAATTTGGAAGGGTTGTTTTCTGAACAAACTCCAAAGGAAGTGTTTTAGGGCCAGTTTACACGGCGCGTATTTTGAGTGTAACCGCTACTTTCTCTTTGCGACTTTGCTTATCGCCTACACGACGCTGCTGGCCCCCCTCTTTGACTCCGATACTTTTCTGACCCTGCTCTCAAGGTGGAAGTTTTTCGCTGACCCCCCGCTGATAATGTAAACATCTCCCGTGGAGCTTTTGTGTCAACCACATGCGCGCAGCCCGCACGCGCGGACAGTCTGACATTTCACGTGTCACGTTGCAAAATATAACAGTTTAACAATAATAAACAGTATTTATGTTGGCGTGGGAGATGTAAATTTATCTGAACTACAGTATCTATCTGGACTCGTTACATTTTTTAAACAGTGCGTAACGTGCTGTGAAAATGAAGACACCAGGTTTATTTTTTATTTATTTATTTATTCAGCACCAAAGTTTAAACACAAACACTGAGAATTAAACTGAACACACTATTAAAACACGTGAACCGAACTGTAACTACGTTAATGAACTGGACTCTTGCTGTGTGTTCATCTGGACCCATCAGAACCGCCGAACCGTCTGCCTGTTGGAACGACCTGGCAGAAATAAATAAATAAATAAATAAAAACTCAGTTGTTGTGTGATCAAAGTAAACACAAGCAAACATTATATTAAGAACGTTGATTTACCTGCTGTAAGTCAGCTGTTTATCACGGAGTAAAGTCCGGTTCTGGTCCACAGTCCACTCAGCGGTTCTGGTCCACAGTCCACTCAGCGTCTGTCTGGTGTGCAGCTTGTTAGATGAAGCAGGTCCCGCTTCAAATCTGTTGACTCTTATCCAAATTCCAGCTTTAACTTGTTGTTAACTTGTTGACAACAACTTGTAGTTAGCTGATTTTAGCCAGAGAGGAAAACAGACGAGGCAGCTGCTCTGTTTACCTCAGGCAGCGCATGCGCAGTAGTGAAGGTTCCAAAAATCACAGCGCCATCTAGAGGCCCAGCATGGTAACTACAGTGAAATCATGAGGACGGGGGTGGAGGGGGAGAGAGTCGTATCCACAGAATTCGACCGTGTCAACGCAAAACTTTTCACCTAATTAACATACCCAAAAAATCCGTTTCCCCCACACAGTGTCCGTGTAAACAGGGCCTTAGATATCTCCCAATAGGAACAGATCCCAGGGCAAACCCAGAACTCAGTGGAGAAGACTAAATCTCACAGCTGGATTTAGAATGATTTGGTGTCCCCCTGGATGAGTTAGAGAAGGTAGCTTGGTAGAGGGAAGTCTAAAAGTTTCTGCTTATGTTGTTACTCCTTTCATCCAGTCATAAATAAATAGCAGAAAATGGAAAGATCAAAAAATGGGTGAGAAATATGATTGTCCTTAAACATTCCCTAGATATAATCTAATATAATCTGCTAGTTTCATCAGGATTAAAAAAGCCTTTAGAAAAGGTTTATGCAGGTCTACACCTGTACCCAGTTTTCCACCAGCACATATGCTCCACAAAACAGTTTAGCAAAGCCTGAATTTTTTTTCTTCCTAAAGCTCAGCTCCAATTAATTCAGAATTTAACAGCAAGATTACAAAGACCAAAGGTAGATCTTGTTCTAACGTCCTTACACTGGCTGTCTGATCAGAAGATGAGGAAACTGGAGTACCCAAAGAAAATCCACGCATGCATGGAGAGAACATCCAAACTACATCCAGAAAGGCCCTCGTACTGAATCAGGGTAACCTGCTCGCTGAGAGGCAGCAGTTCTACCAGTTGCACCACAGTGCTGCCACTTTGAACATCTAGCAGATAAAGAAAATTAACTCATGTATGACTGGATAGGTGGATGGAAACAGCCTTAATGAACATCCATCCATGCATACATACATGCATGCATACAGTACCTGTTTCCTCCTTTTCAGGTCGCAAGGGTCACTGGTGCCCATGTCCAGACATCAATGTGCAAGGGATGGGGTACACCCTGGACAGGTCTCCAATCCATTACAGGGACACTTGGACAGATCTCCAGTCCATCACAGGGACATATCAAGACAAATGATACAATCAACCATTCACTCTCTCACTCTCATCTATGGCCAATTTAGAGTTACCAGTCAGCCTAACATGCATGGTTTTAGTCTGTGGGAGAAAACCGGAGTACCCGGAGAAAACCCACGCAGCACGGAGCGAACATGCTAACTTCAAACAGATAGGTCCCCAGCCAAGATTTTAACCAACAACCTGCTTGCTGAGTGTCAACAGCTCTACCAACTGCACCTGTGCCTAAAAAAAAAACTGATTTAAAAACACAAACAAACAAACAAAAAGCACATGATAAACGTAGTCTTTTATAATTGTTTGTACTTTTAACGCATTTCATCAGATTAGTAAATCTTCAGGACAATCTTCAGGATTAGTAAAATTTATAAAAAATATTTTCAGCATGATGATTTAGTTAATTGTTTTATTGTATTAAAAATTATCACTAGCATGTGCCATTGTAGTCCAAGAGGTTGACTTTCCAACTCCCCTGCCTTTGGATTCACCAAAGACTAGTTTGTGAAACATAACATGTTTATCTCTTATTTGTTTATTTGTCAGAGACCACAAACAGTTGCTTGGATAAGAAAAGGTGAAGAAAACAAAAGAAAACATAAGGTAAAGATAACATAAGGAAGACGACATAATCAGAATAATTAGAATCTGCTTATTAGTGGTTCATGAGAGATTTGGTCAAATTACAATTGTAAACACACACAAACAGGCAAGAACATTGTTTTAGCTTTGCCGTTTGGCAGTGGTTAATGACAAGTATGTTTGAAGAGATTTAACAACCAACAGGTGATCAGACAATGAATATATTTCTTTGATATGAGATGCAATTGTCTCTGTGGACAGTCTGCTTCTCATTTCTTCTACGAACTTCCTAGTTCTTGCGGTTCTTACTTGCTACGGATATTGAGATGTCCCTAAAGACAGAACACGTTCATTAACTGAGGTCAGATACCTCCAACAACATTAAGCTTGTCCAACTGACTCCAACCTTCACGGTGACCTACTTTCAAGGGGTGACATTTGTTCAAAATGACTAAACTCAATTTTACTGCAGCTGTGTTACATGACACAGACTGTCTGCCTCAGCTGGTCAAAGCATTTTGAGAATACAGAGTAGAGTTTTTCCAAATACAGAGTTACACCCAGAAATGCTTTTAATGAAAACTAGCAACAGACTTTTCATGAGCCTGAACTTTTCGTTAAACTAAATTAAGCCTCCTCGTATGTTCATTATTTATTTACTACTTCTATTTTTCTTGTCAAATATGTTGTTTGTTTATGAGCAGTACAAAGTTAAACCATATTTTTGTTGTTTTTAAACGCATGTTGCCCTCACTCATCTTGACTAGTTTTAAGTAAAACATATTTGTACAAAGTAATAATCATGCTCAATAATCTAGGTACCAAATCCAATAATTCTCATTCGGGTCATCTGGACAGATGACTTGACTGAGAATTATTGGATAATTGTAATGTATGGCTTATTCTGGCTTCAACCAATTTATAGATATAATTTATGTGCCTGTTTATCTCAGATTATTGTATGTCAAAATTTATCAAGAGCATTTGTTTGTAAATTATTTAATGTTTTTTTAAATAATGACTCAGAAGTAAATGTTTTTTGTTCTTGGCCAAAATTGTATTGTAAAAAGAGAACAGTTGTTCAAAATCACAGCTAAAAACATAAATATAAGAAAAAAATCCATGTTAAAACAATATTGTAAAAAACGATAACAAATATGATGTTATTATCAAAAGCCAAAACAATCAAATATGTCAAATGTTACAATATCGAGTGTGCTAGATGCACATTTTGGATGTGGTGGTTGTTCCATCCATCCATCCATCCATCCATCCATCCATACATACATACATACATACATACATACATACATACATACATACATACATACATACATACATACATACATACATACATACATACATACATACATTATCTTTACCCACTTCTTCCTTTCAGGGTGCCCATATCCAGCTGTCACTGCGCAAGAGGCGGGGGACACCCTGGACAGGTCTCCAGTCCATTTATCACAAGGACACCTGGACAGGTCTCCACCCTCTGTCACTCCCACCAAGGAACAGTTTAGAGTTACTAATCAGCCTAACATGCATGTTTTTGGTCAGTGAGAGGAAACCGTAGCCTCGTTAAAACCAGACCCTTGTTCTTCACTTCGCTTCAGACAAGGGTCTGGGACTTCTCCATTGAAAAACGATTCTTGCTGGAGGCGTGGCATCTGCCTGAGGAACAAAACCATTGGATCTTAGAAAAATTTTGAACAGGTAAAGCATTCTGCTCCCTCCCCCTCAGAGCTCTGCCGAACTTGACATCTGCTCCGCCTCCTGCTGAATTTTCTCTCGCTCCGTTGCATTCTGTGTTTATATGTTAATAAAACGTCCTAATAAAATAAAATAAAACCATGGATCGCTGGTCCAACACACCAGAAGACCAGGAAATCTGATGGGACTCGGGCAGCAACTTAAAACCCGAGTTTAAATCTCTCGTGACAACCTGAGGCATTTCCTTTCACTCAGCGGAGGGAGAGGAGGAGGAGGAGGGAGCGATGATCACTTACTTTTGGCAAAAAAAAAAAAGAAAAGAAAACTCCAGATAAGGGATTAAGAAGGGGAAATTAATAAATTTGTGTCACATATAAAACAGTCCTGCATCGCTTTGAATGAGAACATGCGAATGCTCGTTGGCTGCGCGCTCCCCCGTGGTCTTCTGAACTTGACTTCAGCTCCGCCTCCTGCTTTTTCTCTCGCTGCCTTTGGATATTCTGTGTTTATATGTTAATAAAACGTCCTAATAAAATAAAATAAAACCATGGAGCGCTGGTCCAACACACCAGAAGACCAGGAAATCTGATGGGACTCGGGCAGCAACGTAAAACCTGACTTTAATTCTCTCGTGACAACCTGAGGCATTTCCTTGTTCATTTCACTCAGCGGAGGGTGAGGAGGAGAAGGAGGAGGGAGCGATTACTTGACTTTTGGAAAAAAAACAAAAGAAAACTCCAGATAAGGGATTAAGAAGGGGAAATTAATAAATTTGTGTCACATATAAAACAGTCCTGCATCGCTTTGCATCGCTTTGAATGAGAACATGCGGCTGCTCGCTGGCTGCGCTGGGACAGGTGGGGGCGTGGGTTAGGGGCCAAAAACTCCGCCCCTTCTGTTCTCTGATTGGTCCGGTCAAAAATCTACCGGAGAAATCCTTGTCTATGAGAGAAGTCCCAGACTGTGCAGTGAAGGGAAATGAGAATTGAGCGGAGCTGTGCAGGAAGGCGAGGGCCAGGCTAAGGAAACCGTAGTACCTGGAGAAAACCCACACAGCATGGAGAGAATTTGCAAACGCCGCCCAGAAAGGCCCCCGGCTGGGATTTGAACCAGCAACCTTATCACTGAAAGGCAACGGCTTTACCATCGGAGCCACCGTGAGGCCAGTAATTACATTTGATTTACAAATATGAACTGTATTTTCAGCTAAGGACCAAGGTTTCCTCTTGGGTGTGGATAAAGACTAAAATATTTTCCTGTTATTTGAACAGAATGCAAAAACCTCAGCTGAATCCTCTTCCTAATCACTAAATTGTTTCACAGTCTTTATTGGGTCAAAATCATATCATTTGTTGAATTCAGCTCTTGACTTTCTCTTCGTTAGAACATCAATCATGTCATGTTTCTGGTCTCTTTTCTCGTCAGCAGTGATTCAAAATTGATTGAGAGCTTTAGTAATAGTATGTTATTGGTCATCATACTGCCACAGAATGAATCGTGAACGAGGCCTCAGAAAAGCCTTTACACTTACACTAAAGCTGTGAGGAAAGTTTGATAAATGACCAAATCGATGTTGCAATTGGTTGTGAGATTGCCAGGCGTCACCATGGTAACTAACAGGTGAAGTGATAGGTTTGTGTGTGTCCACGCAAAAAATGTGTCTGAGGGTGTGAGAAAAGAATTATGTCTTTACGATGAACTCCTTTCAAACACCTAATGTCACATTCCTTTTTACCGGTTGGTTGTTTTTGACTGGGAACACAGCATGTGTCACAAATTAACCAAATAAAATGATCAAAGCTTATCTTGTTGGAGACATGAAGCTTCATTTCAAGAAGATTTTATATATATATATATATATATATATATGTAATAACTTCTATAAAAGGTGAGATTTGATAAAAAGATCAATACATATACATATATGTATACTGTACTTTATTGTTCCCAGTGAGAAATTTATTTAAATCTTATGAGGAAACAAGGTGTCTTCTGTTTCTGGAACCTGTAATATTTTTATGGTCCTTTAGGTGATAAATAGAAAGAATGTTCCACATTTTGGCTGCCTCTGATTTTCAAAACTATCATTCCAGGACAGAAAGTTTTCAAACTAGCTCATAGTTCATCAGCTGAAAAAGTATATGAGACGATCAAATAAAGAGCATTTACTAAAATTAAATCAGTTTAGTAGTAATTCAATTCAGTTCAGTTTAATTCTATAGCTCCAAATCACAACAGAAGTCGCCCCAGGGCACTGAACAAAAACAGCTGCATACATTAAAAAAAACAATTAGTAAATGTTCTCTATATAAGGAAGCAGCAGACGTTTTGTGTCTTCATTTTGTCGCAGTCTCCCATCCCGAGCAAGCACAAAGGAGACTGTGGAAAGGAAAAATCCCATTTCACAGGGAGAAACCTCCAGCAGAACCAGGCTCAGGACGAGTGGCCATCTGCTTCGACCGGCTGGATTTGAGAGGAACTGAAAGGAGAAACAGACAAACACAGAATCACAGGTCCAGATGTGCTTATAGGATGAAAGACAAAACACATGCTAAGATGGAACTAATTGCAAATACAAACAGGTTACAGGCAAGTAAAGACAGCAGCAGAGTGAGGAAATGTGGTCAATTTGTCCACCAGCAGTCTAAACCTATAGCAGCATAATTAAGGGATAGCTCAGTAAACAAAGCCAACCCTAGCAATAGGATTTATCATAAAGGAAAGCCTTAAGCCCAGTCTTAAAACTGGACCATGTGTCAGCCTCACGGACAGAAACTGGACGTTGGTTCCACAAGAGAGGAGCCTGAGAACTAAAAGATCTTTCTCCCATTCTGCTTTTGGAAACTCTAGGAACCACAAGTAAACCTGCAGTCTGAGAGTGAAGAGTTCTGTTAGGAAAATTTGGAACAATACGATCTGTAACATGAGATGGAGCTAGGTTGTTGAGAGCTTTGTATGTTGGAAGAATTTGAGTTATATTCTGAATTTGCCAGGGAGCCAATAGAGAGAAGCTAAAACTGGAGCGATATGATATCTTCTATCAACTCTCATTAAGACTCTGGTAGCAGCCATCTCAAGTTCAGACACCACAATATCACAACCTAAACACAGGCAGGTTTTTAGAAACTGCCTCTACAACTAGAAACAACAGCTACAAAAAGCTAATAACCCCTGACCTTGAGAGATTTGAAAAGTGAATGCAGTTTTGAGACAAATGTTTTTGTCTGGACTGGAATTGAACAGGGAACATAAGTGAACCTTAATGTTTTTGTAGCAAGAGATTCTAATGGGTGGGAGTTACACTGTGAATAACACAAGTGTTTTTTTCTTTGCCTAAGCGGCACAGCGTGATGGATCCTGACAAGTGTAAGAATTTTTTTATCTTGAACCACTCACAATGGCTAAGCCAGTGGGAGGCCAATTTGTACCCTTGGTGTTTGTGTCAACTTGTGATCAAGTCTGTTTTTTTTTCTCCCCTCATGTTGCTAGCTCCTGCTTCACCTGTTCCCAGTCCCCCCCAGGTGTTCATCATTGTTTCTCGTTAGTGTCCCTTTAATTTCAATGTCTCTTTGTTTCCACCTTGTCTGTGGATTGTGCTTCTCACAGCCTGCCATGTTCTGTTTCTCTGTGTCTCCTTGAGTTCATGTAAGTTTTGCTACCATGCTTTGTTTTGTGTTTTTGTAAATCAATTTGTTTTTCTTAATTTTTCCTTTGAGTCCCCCATGTCTGTCTCCCCCCTGGATTCTAAATGTCCTCAGCACATGTTAACTGCAACCATTTGAAGAAACTGTACTTTTAGCTAAATAAAAACTAGAAAGCATAATTTCCCCCAATGATTGAGGTGACCAGAAGTGGCCATATGGTGGATACCATTTTGGATTTTGATGTGGCACCCCAATTTTTTGATAGGGACATTTTCCTAGATCAGACATAGGCAATATATGGCCCGAGGGCCAAAAGTGGCCCCTAAGCAATCTCTATCTGTCCCCCAATATCCTTAATTGAAAATAAAGCTTTTAAATAAGTTGATGAAAACCTGCATTTTATCAATGAATTTCAAAAAAATCTAAATTAAGCATCTTGAACATATCAAATGGACTTGTTTTTTTACGTTTTAATTTACATTTTTATTTTGCATATTTATGTCAGGATTAGCTCAGAAAGACGAGATAAAACCCAGTGGTGCAGACAGAATCTCAGAGGCCAGGAAGTTATATAAAAATAAACACTTTAATAATCATAAATAAACAGCTGTCGTAGCAGCAAAAACACTCACATGTAACAGGAACGAGAGACACAGGGGAATACCCGATGATGTGCCGATAAAGGCCAAGACTCACAGACCAACTATACATACATAGACAAGACAGTACATAATTACAAACACCTGGAAACACAAGGATGAATTCAGTTTAAATAATTAAGGAGACACAAGGTGCACAGACAAGGGATGGCCACAGGATGGAGCCATCCTTACAGTAACCCCTCAAAGACACCCCCAAATGTCCCCAAGAAAAAAAAAACTCCCCCGAAAACCTAGGGTGGGTGGAGGAAGGAGACTACAAGGGTGGAGGGCACGAGGAAGACAAAGGGACACAAGGAAAACACAAGGGCACGTAACCAAAAACCGACAGTACGAGGCCTGGGAGCAAACACAACTTAACACAAAGGCCATGGAAACCAAACATAACTAAACACAAAAACTGGACTATGGAAACTAAACATAACTAAACACAAAAACTAGACTACGGAAACGAAACATAACTAGACCAAAAACTATGGAAACTAAACACAAAGACTAAATTTCAAGAAATCACCAAAAGACCAAAGAGGGTGACCAGAAGATCGACATCCGGTAATGGACGGGCGGGCATTCGGGAGGCCGTCCCTCATGAGGAGCAGTCACAAGGGGGGGCGTCCGGAAGGCCATCCATCACAAGGAGCAGTCTCAAAGGGGCATCCGGGAGGCCATCCATCACGAGGAGCAGTCTCAAAGGGGCAGCCGGGAGGCCGTCCAGCATGACGAGCAATCTCAGGAGGACGGCCGAGAAGCCGTCCAGCATGACGAGCAGTCTCAGGGGACAGCCGGGAGGCCGTCCAGCATGATGAGCAGTCTCAAGGGAGCGGCCGGGAGGCCATCCATTGGAAAAGAGCAGGTCGAGCGTGCAGACGCCAGACACGTCTGATGGAGAACGTCCGACGTGAAGACGTCCAGCGAGGAGTCATCAGGCGAGGAGGTAACTGGCGAGCGGTCTGCAGGTGGCGAGTCGCCAAGCGAGGAGACGCCCTATGAGCGGTCAGCAGGCGTCAAAGAGTCGAGCGAACAGCCTTCTGCGGGCGTTGGAGAGTCGAGCGAACAGTCTTCTGCGGGCGTCGAAGAGTCGTGGGAAGAGACTTCGCTGAGCATTGAGATATCTGGCGTTGAGACTTCTGGCGTTGAGATGTCTCGCATTGAGACGTCTGGAGTTTGTTTTGTTTTGTTTTAAATGTTTATTCATTTCATTTCAATTAAAAACACAAATACAATTACAGATACAAATAAATAAAATACATATAAAATGAAAGGAGGTAGAAGAAGAATAATATCTCATCATATCTGCCCCTTCTTAACAAATCAATTTAAACAATCAAATTCAAGCAATAATCATAAATAATACAACAAAAACATTAAATTGTCACAATTATTCATTATAGCTAATATAGATATTCATTCATTCAACCTTTATTTAGTCAGGTAAATCTTATTGAGCTTCGAGGGCTCATTTACGAAAGCGACCTGCTACAAACTAAAGAATGATGAACATCAATGATACAAATACATTAAACAATAAACAAAAGAAAAGAAAAAGTAGCAAAAAGTAGCAAAAACATTATAAGGTAGATGTACAAAAAAAAAAAATCAAAGACAGGAACATATCTGCATTGGTTTTTGCCAGGATTCCAACAGATTCTGAAAACCATCCAGAGAGGTCAGGGCCGAGAGCTTCAGATCTTTTTGTAAGATATTCCAGGAAGCAGGAGCAGAGTAGGAGAAGGCCCTTATATTAGTTATTAGTTGAGACGTCTGGCATAAGATCTGCATCTTCGGCGGCAGGTTTAGCAAGCGTAGAGACATGAGGTGAAGAGATGTCATTAGGAGAAGCGACATGAGGCAAAGGGACGTCTACGGGCGTAGAGACATCAGTGGCGTGAAGACCGTCTGTTGACGTCGAGACCTCAGCGGTACAAAGACCCTCTGTTGACGTCGAGACATCAGCGGTGTGAAGACCCTCTGTCGACGTCAAGACATCAGCAGTGCAAAGACCCTCTGTTGACGTCGAGACATCAGCGGTGCAAAAACCCTCTGTTGACGTCGAGACATCTGCAGTGCGGAGACCCTCTGTTGAGGTGGAGGCGTCGGCGGCGCTTGGACCCTCTGAAGAGGTAGAGGCGTCCTGAGACGCTGGAGAGTTGAGATCTTCTGCGGTCGAGGCGAGAACTTCTGCGGTCGAACCAAGAGCTGAAGAGTCGGAACCAGGAGCCGAAGAGCCAGAACCAGGAGACGAAGAGCCAGAACCAGGAGCCGAAGAGCCGGAACCAGGAGCCGAAGAGCCGGAACCAGGAGTCGAAGAACCGGAACCAGAAGCCGAAGAGTAAAAACTAGGAGCCAAAGAGCCGGAACCAGGAGCCGAAGAACCGGAACCAGAAGCCGAAGAGTCAAAACTAGGAGCCGAAGAACCAGGAGACGAATAACCAGGGGACAAATAGCCAGGCGAAGCGTCATCAGGTGAGGCTTCTGCAGCTAAAAACTCATCTATACTCATTGGCCTTCAACCCAACTGAGACTTGATTTTACTTCATTTTATTGCTATTCATTTTAGATGTTTAACTTGTCATTTCAATGTATTTTAAATAGAGTTTTTTAGTTCATTGTGTGCTAGTTTTGTAGCTCTGTTTTTATGCTTTCTTTTATCTTGTTTGTATCTGATGTTCAGCACTTTGTTTCAGCTGTGGCTGTGTTAAAGCGCTTTATAAATAAAGTGGATGATGATGATGAAGAGCAAGGAGTCTGGAGGCGAAGCGTCATGCACCTCGCATGACGCTTCGCCTCCAGACTCCTTGCCCGGCTCTTCATCATCTGAAGCCGAAGAGTCGTGCGGGGTGTCTGTAGCCTTCAAATCAGCCGATGAGTCTATAGAAGTCAAATCAGCCGATGAGTCTGCAGGTTCTTTCTGCAGTCGACGGCGGCGGCGGCGCGGTCTAGGATCAGACCGGGGATTCTCCTTTGGCTTAGGACCTTCCATAGCACAGGGGAAGTGAGGAGCGTCTTCCAGGACCCCCTCAGAACAAGAGACATGAGGGCAGTCCTCTAGGACCCTTTCAGAGCAGGACTCTGTAAGCGTTGGAGAGCCGGCAGGTGGTGGGAGAGCTAGATGTGGACTGTTTGGGGGATTCTGGCTGGCTGCTGCAGGTTCAGGGCTGGCTGTTGCTGTTGCGGGTTCAGGGTTGGCTGCTGTTGCCGCTGTTGTTGCAGGTTCAGGGATGGCTGCTGCTGCCGCTGCTGTTGCAGGTTCAGCAGGCTGAAAGCTGGTGGTTGCTGGTTCTGCAATCTGAAAGCTGGTGGTTGCTGCAGGCTGCTGACTGACTGTGGTAACTGCAGTTTCTGTAACAGGGACCGGTTTAGAATTCAAGATCGGGACAACAGAGGCTGGTGAAGGAACTGGCTCAGAGGTGGATAATTTTAGAGTCCTTATTCCAATTAAAAACTGTTCATATTCAGGGAGCGGGGTCAGACCAGGTTGAGATAATAAAAACTTCTCAGCGAGGGAAAGCACAAAATCAAAATAGTCTGGGTTATTTTTAACAGTGGTGATAAATTTTGTAAAATCTGTTTTCTTGGGCGATTTCACTGGGCTGAAGCTGGTGTGTGTTAGAATATGTCGAAGGAGCGTTTCTAAGTGGGGATGAGGTGTCAGGTTTCACCTTCACCGGCACTCTGGGAGGTGAAGCAACGGGACCCGCCCCCACAGAGACATGGGAACTTAACACAGGAGAATCACTCTCGCCGGACCGAGCAGGAACAGCTGGTCGGGATGGAGGTGTGGTGGACCGCTTCCGGGTCCTTTTCCTGCCGTTCCAATGGCGGGGGTGACGCTGAGGCGTAAAAACAAGGAACTCATCTTCGGCATCCTCCCCGGACGTCCACCCCGAGATGAGCAGTACTGAGGATGCAAAGGGACTGGACTCACGGGTCGAGTCGCCCATCCGGAGCCGAGACTCTTCCCGTTCGAGGACCAGAAGGGGAGAAGGCTGAATTTCCACTTCGTGGCAGAAATCTTTGTGTGCCGACATGGGTCGGACCTGGAATCTGCCACAATGGAAAACGGTCTTGTCCATCCATGTGGACTCGAGAGGACAGGTAGGAGAATAGTTCTGTCTGCTGGACTTGTTTGATGGTCGGCCCATACTGTCAGGATTAGCTCAGAAAGACGAGATAAAACCCAGTGGTGCAGACAGAATCTCAGAGGCCAGGAAGTTATATAAAAATAAACACTTTAATAATCACAAATAAACAGCTGTCGTGGCAGCAAAAACACTCATATGTAACAGGAACGAGAGACACAAGGGAATACTCGATGATGCGCCGATTAAGGACAAGACTCACAGACCAACTATATATACACAGACAAGACAGGACATAATTACAAACACCTGGAAACACAAGGATTAATTCAGTTTAAATAATTAAAGAGACACAAGGTGCACAGACAAGGGATGGCCACAGGATGGAGCCATCCTTACAATTTAAGCTAGCAAAGATATTTTCACAAGATTATATGAAGATAATGTGAATCAGTTTTGTTTGGTGTTTCCTCAGACTGATGAAGCCCTTCTAGATGGAGGGCAAAACTTCTCAGCACAAAAAAAAAAAGAAACTGTCCAGATGATCTGACTGAACATTGCTGGATTTTATATCTGGTTTATTGAGCATGGACTTTGGTGTTTTGAGCCAGTATGACATGACTGTCGGCGAAGGAGAGGGCGG
>JBBPBX010005971.1:41192-53088 GCA_038048925.1 Garcialebias charrua
TTTGGCTGAGATCTGACAATTTTATTTATTCAGACATGGAAAATATTGAACACTACCATTTTCAGCCACTAAAGGGCGCTCGAGTAATATGGCAAGCCAAGTGTCTCATTAATAGGTACCGTAAACACTTGGCTGGCCATATAGCCACTAGGGCCGTGTAAAACTATCGTTATTGCGATAAATATCGATATTTTTTCTTTCCTAGAAAAAAATTTGATATTCATCTGCAAGTATCATACCTTAAAATTATTATTTTTTTTGCTTTTTGAATGTCCAGAGGACCAGACTTAGCTTTTTTAGATACCTCTGGATCCCTGGCACCAGTGTATCCTCAGAGAGAGTCTTCTCCACCCCTGGAGATATCATCACTGCACAGAGAAGTGCACTTCTCCCAGAGCACGTCGATCAGATTCTATTTCTAAACAAAATTCTGAGGAGAATGTAGCTCACTTGGTCTGCAGAGTAATTTTGTTTAGAGTCCCCTTATTAGTCAGGGTCTATCTACAGGTCTTAAGCTGCTCTGCTAAGATGGGTGCATTTGAAGTTAAATGTTCTTCATTACTTGAATTATAGACTGTTTTGGAGAAGTCATATTACTGTTTACTTACCAAGCACTTAGAGTGATTCCTTCAGATGTTAAGTGTCAAGGTTAAAAAGGTTTCAAACTATTCAGAGCAGGGCACTTGGTGCACTTTATTTACTTTACAAATGCATGTAAGCTACAGTTTTTACTGTTTCAATTGAAAGAAACATGTTTTCTCACCACTTCTTTGATTCATTTTGTCCAGCTGTCGACTTTAAGTCTGTGTCCATGTCCAACCAGAGCCAAGTATTGTGTAGTTGGTGCTTTTAATCAGTTTTCAGTTAAATTAATTCAATCCAAGTCTATAACAGTCTCAAAATGTCACCAAAATCACTCTGTCCCTCTAAAATATTTCAGAAAATTGCAATAGTGTATTGAATTGTATCGTTTGCTGAATATCGCAATATATATCGTATCGTGAGCAGAATATTGTGTATCGTATCGTGAGATTACTGTATCACTACAGCCCTACAAGCCACCTTCGTCTCATTCCGGAACTCGTGGAGCAAACTTCAAATCAGCTGCATTTCGCTGCCGCCCAGGCGAAATGCAGCTGACTTGACTGTTAAAGTGCATTTATTAAGTAAAAGTTCAACTGAGACACACCTTTACTAGAATGTCGAGCAAACAAATAATAGTCTTTAGGTGTTACTCTTGTTAAAAGTCGACTAAATGCACAGTGAGTCCTCCCTCTGAGCGCTCCTTGCAAACTGTTTTTGAAATGCAGCTGATTTGACTCATATATAAAGTGTATTTATTAAGAAAAAGTTCTACTGAGACACACCTTTACTATAATGTCGAGCAAACAAATAATTGTTTTTAAGTGTTAATCTTGTGAAATTCTTGTTAAAGTCCTCCCGTGCACGCTCCAGCGGCCGCCATTTGGCAGCCAATCAATTTTTGGCACAACACCGGCCCACATTTCCAGGTGATCAGCGGTGATGCATAATAGATGCAACTTATTTATGGTTTTTTCCCACTTTATTAGACATTTTTGGACTGATGTGACTTATACAATGGTGTGATGCGTATGGCAGAAAGTACGCCAAATACCTCCTAAACCACTGGATGAATTTTAATGAAACTTGCAGAAAATAGTCACTGGATGCACATCTACAATAAATTAACTTATGGAGCCAACCAAAAGATGTGCACCACAGATAACACATTTTAGACAACACAAACATAGAATCTTCTCATAGAATCTGAGAATCTTCACCAGCATAACACAAACATAGCTATAAATCTGTCAACTTTGCAGATATGGTGCTAAAATTTAATTTGGTAGTAGTCATTTACAACATATACTTTAACCATAGTATCTTCAATACTGCATAAACACAATGTTTAATTTTAAGGTTTGACCAAAATGACTATAACATACTGTAATTTCTTCCAAGTACTGTATAATATTATTTTAGTTTAAAACGCTGACATCGAGGCGGCAGGTGATATGCATTCCTTCCTTTCATTTAAAGACTTTTTAGAGTTAGGACACCTTAAAATGGCTTGCATATTTTAGCATTTGAGTACCAGTAATCAGAACATCGGATTGCCACTTAACTAGCAGAAGCTAAAGCTAAATATAAGAAGTGGGAAAAAAACTGAGAAAGGAGAAGGAAAAAAAACAGTGCATGATGGAAATGAAGGAAAGTGCTAAATGTAGGAAAGTGTTTTTTTACTGGCCTTGGGCGTATTTGTGCGCCAGAGAGAGAACTCACTTGGGAACAGGCACCTTGATGATGGTCCCGTCCACCTCTGGGTTTAGGTCCATGCTGGTCTCTCTCAGGGCACGGACGGCCGCCACCGTGGCCTGGGGGCAGGGGTGAACACAAACACACAGAAAAATACAATTAGAGCAATGGTGTGAATGGAAAAGCAGAGCTGCAACTGCAGGTAGTGACTTCGCTCCAGCTGGCAACCATTAAAGTGGTCTGTACATGCGTGTGTGTTTGGGTGAGTGTGTGTGTGTGCATGAGGGGAATCCCATGCAGCGTGGAAGAGCCTTGGGCCACTGTCAGCGCTCGGCCTCATGGGACACGACTGAGAGGTTGCAGGGCAGAAAGTTGACCCCTGACAGCCCCAAAGGAGAGTCTTCTTGTGCTTGTGTTTGATATACGTGAACACACAAGACTTCGCTCCAGCTGGCAACCATTAAAGTGGTCTGTACATGCGTGTGTGTTTGGGTGAGTGTGTGTGTGTGCATGAGGGGAATCCCATGCAGCGTGGAAGAGCCTTGGGCCACTGTCAGCGCTCGGCCTCATGGGACACGACTGAGAGGTTGCAGGGCAGAAAGTTGACCCCTGACAGCCCCAAAGGAGAGTCTTCTTGTGCTTGTGTTTGATATACGTGAACACACAAACATGTGTTTCACTTTGTTTATACTCGGTTATTAATTTCCAGAAAGGTGGAAAATGTGAAAAGTGGTTTTTTTGTGTGTGTTTTTTTTTCACAGAGAATTAATAGAAACACTTTATGCACTGTGGTCAGATTTAACAAAAGATCTCAAAACGGTAGTCAACACATTCAGTTGTTTCTTGGCTTCATGTTACAGATTTAAATACTATTACTATGTAACAGAATATACAAACCGGATTCCCAAAAAGTTAGGACACTAAACACTAGCACTTTGAGATTTTTATTAATGAAAAATGCGGTATAAATTGAATTTATTATTATTTTTATTATTATTATTAAACAAATTGTGAATAAAAACTGAATGCAATGATGTGGAGGTGCCAACATCTAATATTTTATTCAGAATAGAACACAAATCACAGATCAAAAGTTTAAACTGAGAGAATGTATCATTTTAAGGGAAAAATATGTTGTTTCAAAATTTCATGGTGTCAACAAATCCCAAAAAAGTTGGGACAAGTCCATTTTTACCACTGTGTGGCATCCCCCCTTCTTCTTACAACACTCAACAGACGTCTGGGGACAGAGGAGACCAGTTTCTCAAGTTTAGAAATAGGAATGCTCTCCCATTCATGTCTAATACAGGCCTCTAACTGTTCAATCGTCTTGGGCCTTCTTTGTTGCACCTTCCTCTTTATGATGCACCAAATGTTCTCTATAGGTGAAAGATCTGGACTGCAGGCTGGACATTTCAGTACCCGGATCCTTCTCCTACGTAGCCATGATGTTGTGATTGCTGCAGAATGTGGTCTGGCATTATCTTGTTGAAAAATGCAGGGTCTTCCCTGAAAGAGATGACGTCTAGATGGAGCATATGTTGTTCTAGAACCTGAACATAGTTCTCTGCATTAATGGTGCCTTTCCAGACATGCAAGCTGCCCATGCCACAAGCGCTCATGCAACCCCATACCATCAGTGATGCAGGCTTCTGAACGGAGCGTTGATAACAACTTGGGCTATCCTTGTCCTCTCTGGTCCGGATGACATGGCGTCCCAGTGTTCCATAAAGAACTTCAAATCGTGACTCATCTGACACAGAACAGTCTTCCATTTTGCCACACTCCATTTTAAATGACCCCTGGCCCAGTGCAAACGTCTGAGCTTGTGGAGCTTGCTTAGAAATGGCTTCCTCTTTGCACTGTAGAGTTTCAGCTGCAACGGCGGATGGCACGGTGGATTGTGTTCACTGACAATGCTTTCTGGAAGTATTCCTGAGCCCATTCTGTTATTTCCTTGACAGTGGCATTCCTGTTTGAGGTGCAGTGACGTTTAAGGGCCCGGAGATCACGAGCATCCAGTAGAGTTTTACGGCCTTGACCCTTACGCACAGCGATTGTTCCAGATTCTCTGAATCTTTTGATGATGTTATGCACGGTTGATGATGATAACTTAAAAGTCTTTGCTATTTTACGCTGGGTAACACCATTCTGGTATTGCTGCACTATCTTTCTGCGCAACAATGGTGGAATTGGTGATCCTCTTACCATCTTGGCTTCTGAGAGACACTGACACTCTGAGGCCCTGTACACACGTAGCCTGGTGTTTGAAAAACGAATATCTACGCAAAAAAAATCTCCATACATACATGTTCGGATATTTAAAATGTTCGTCTACATGTCCCCGTTTATTTTCACCGCAGAGCATTGTAAAGAATATGCCGAACCCATAGGTGGCAGTGTAGTGCAGTCACAACCCTTCAAAGCAACAACTTCCTGTTATTATTTCTTTTTTTCCCCCGTTTGTTTGTGTGGACAGACCGCGAGGTTGAACTACTATTAAATACCGTGTTGGAGTACAAAGTTAATAAAATGCAGGAAAATGTCGACTGGGAATCATGTCAGAGCAGGTATGTTGAATTTAGCGCTTTTTTTTTTTTTTTTTTCCATTTATAGATGGCCTCCCTTCACACCTTATAGCCATCCTCTCACTCCAATATGTATTTTTTTTTTAATAGAGAGAAAGAAAGAAAAGAGAAAGTGAGACAACAAAACAACAATTGTCCACAGAAAGAGCACAAGGCAAACACACCAAACCTCCGTCCACAATCCTGCAAAGCACATGACAGAACACAACAACGAAACATACAAGCATAAAGACTGATAATATTCATGACCTTGCAATAGATTTCTATAAATACACATACCCATACCTACAAATATATATACAATATACATACATATATATTTATATTCATTTATATACCCATCTACATACATCTACTATACATCCCTGTATCCATTTGTGTGTGGTTGTGAGCATGCATAAGTGAATAAGGTTCCTCCAATAGAACATTTAGTAGCGACTGTGAAGCATCAGAGACCCGTCCCCCCAAAGCCCGAGACAGACGAAGGGGCGATCAAAGCCCAAGACCCCAGGAAGGACCCCGAGCCCAGAGTCCCCAGGACCACCCGAACAGGACGAGCCACTCGTCCACTCCCCAGATCCGACCAAGTGGAAGAACCGGACGAACCCCACCAGGGACCACACACAATGACCCCCCGGGGTCAACAGCGACAATACACAGGCCCCCGCCGGAGCCCGCTGCACCGACGTAGCCCCAGGGCCGGTCACCGAGGCTCGGGCACCGGGGACGCCCATCCCTCAGGTCCAGACCTGACAGGACCAGAGGACCCGAGCCCCACCAGGCAGCCACCAGGCCGAGCTGACAAACGCCCAAGCGCCCAGCCCCAGATAGTGAGGGCCCCAAGCACGCCCGTAGGCAGAGGAACACCCACCAGGGGGCCACGTGGCAGGAGCGCGACACTGGGTAGCCTCAGAAGTATCAGAGAGGGGGCAGTCCAAGTCCCAGCCTGACACTTAAACATTCATACACAGACACACTCATTCAGACCCACCCTCATCCTCACCCTCAGTCACAGAAAGACAAACAATAACGACACGCTCCATTCATAATCCCGATGCACACTCTATACCCCCTAGGTCCAAGACATGTACCTGCTCCCTACATGGGGCAGCCCACATCCAAACCCAGGAGGTAGACCCATTCATTTTAGCGCTTTTTTAAAAGAGCATTATGTGACGTCAGCGCCGCTCCAGCTGCCGCAGAAATACGCAAATCTCCGGTTCTGAAAGTCCACACGCAAACCCGTAAGCGGAAAATTCTCAAATCTCCACTTTGGTCTGAGTTTTTTTATTATTCGTTTATACTGTAGTTACATCAACCGGAGTTCACGTGTAGATGAAAGGCCAAACCGCATGATAAACTATTCGGTTTTATTGATATCCGGCTACGTGTGTACAGGGCCTGAGAAGCTCTATTTATATCCAATCATGTTGTCAATTGACCCAATTAGTGTTAATTGGTCTTCCAGCTGTTCGTTATATGCTCAATTTCCTTTTTCCAGCCACTTATTGCTACTTGTCCCAACTTTTTTGGGATTTGTTGACACTGTGAAATTTTGAATCAAAATATTTTTCCTTTAAAATGTTACATTTACTCAGATTAAACTTTTGATCTGTCATCTATGTTCTATTACAAATAAAATATTGACATTTGCCATCTCCACATCATTGCATTCAGTTTTTACTCACAATTTGTTTAGTGTCCCAACTTTTTTGGAATCCGGTTTGTAGATATACATATTTATATGGCTTATAACAAATATTAAAAATGAAGATTAACATAAGGTTAAAGCAATTGATTAATTGTTTGGATTTTTTTTCCCCACTGTACTCTGTATTAGTTCTATATTTTATTAGCATTTATGGATCTGGTTCTTATAAATGTACTTTTTAATTGATATTTTCTGTTATGTACTGTGGTTTTTTTAATATGACAAAGTTTTAGATTTCCATGACTTTAATAAATTTATCACAGGTTGTCTTTAATGTGGGAAGAGAGTTTGAATAATTTAAATTTTATTCAATGTTTTAAATTTCTATTTTTCCATCCATCCATCCATCCATCCATCCATCCATCCATCCATCCATCCAAACACAAACTAAGACTGAGCTTTAAAGGGGACCACAGATGCAAAATTCACTTTTTAATGTTTTTTTACTCAACTTTGGGTATTTACTTCATAAAAAAACAGTCCTTGTGCCAAAAAAATGCACCCAGTGGTTTATTTACTCTAAGTAGATTTATTTGTCTGTGATTAAAAACGCTCCGTTTCACACTTCCTGCGGTTTGTGACGTCACAAACCGTAGCCAATCACCTCAAACCTGAGTCCAGCCCCTCACCTAGCAACCCCTGGTGATGCTCCACCCACTTGAGTATAAAAGATGTCACGGTTGCCTAGCGGTTTAGGAGCTGACCTGGCGGTCATTTATTTAGCCCCCGGGGGGCTAGGGGTTTGCCCTGCTCCAGCCATGCAGCACATCTCGAGTAAAACCAGAATGTTTTATTACCTTGTTTGAATGAACTCTGTCTCGTTGAAACTGTGCACACACACTCTCGCGGTTTGGACTTGTTTCTTATATGATGAAGGACTACTTTTGCACAACTGTCAGTTTGGTTGAGCGGTTACGACACTTGAGCGCCACGCAGGAGAGCGGAGATCGCATCCTGTCAACGGCATCTTTTTTTTTTTAAAGCCTTTTGTTTCGGAGAAATCGGGGTGAGACTAGATATATACATCGACATAATAATACTTTATAATTGTTATTTTTACGTTTTAGTTCAATTTTTAGTGTAATATCGCTCCCAACGCGCAGCCGGCAGAAAACTGTGCACGTGACACACACACTCTCTCGCGGGGCGACAGTCTGTACCATCAAGCACCACTGATCGATATATTTTCAGATTAGCAACTTATTTATTTTAAGAATACCTTTCACTTCATCAAAATCTAATCAAAACGTCAGCGTTCTAAATGTAGGTGGTTGTGATTATTTCTTATACGATGAAAGACTGCTTTTTGCACAACTGCCCGGTTGGCCCAGAGGTAGTGAACCGGACTCGTCATCTGAAGGACACGGGTTCGTGTCCCGGTCGCGGCATCCTTTTTTTTTTTTAAGCCTTTTGTTTTGCAGACCGCCGGCGAATACACCATCTGCGTGTGGGTGTTGTTGGGAGCTACTGACTTTTGAGGTCCGGGGGTCCGGTCAAAGGTTGCCTCATGCGGATAAATTAACTGGAGACATTCTGTGAACTTTGTGTGTGGACTGAAGCACGCTCCCAAAAGCGCCGCATGCAACGAGCGGAGCTAACACCGCCCGCTCGGAGGAGGAAAAGCTATCATTAGCCTCGGAGCTAATGCTAAAAAAAGGAGCTGCAAATGGCGGCGCGCGCAGAGGGCTTTTGGTAAGTTATCTTAAGCTACTAGCACTAACAGTAAGTCAAATGAGTAATAAAAAAGAGCTAATTTTAAAATAACAACATATTAGAGATACTGGCTGTTACAGAGGGCGTAGTTAATGTAAATAGGTCTTTGTAGGGCGTGGCTTTCAGACCTCATTATTCATAAACCGGTCGTTTAGAACGGAAGTGAAATTTGGCAGAATTAGAAAGGGGATATTTTATTATCTAAGCATTATTTTGTGTATAAAATTGACTGAAAATGGTCTGGATAGCCCACAGATAAACCACAAAAAATTAAATATCCTACATTTGGTCCCCTTTAAATATCAGGAAAAAACAACCTGAGCTGAATGTTTTAAAGCATCTGCCAGAAAATCCGTCTTCCTCCATGTTCTTCCTTTGCAAATATACAAGGTGGTATATTTGTACCACATCATCTTGGATCTGTTGCACTAAAGCCTCTCATGCTTGTAATCAAATTACATGTCTGTAATATTTCCCTGAAGCATTAAAAGTGTAAGTAAAACCGCAGCTGTCTGTTTCTTCTGCTCATCTTCGACGCATCTTTTATTAACAGGAAATTGACGCAGATACATTTATAGATGGCAAGTTTAGTCTGTCTGGCTACAGATTTTAGCTGTATTTAAACACTCACAGAAAGGCTCAGGTGATTCTTCTGAGCCATTGTAGATTAAAAACAAAACACCTTACATGGACCTTTGGAAATTATTTGTCACCAGTTTAATTTAATAATCAGTACATGCTTTAAAAAAAGCCATTTCTATACTACAACTTAAGTTTTAAGTGATATATTTCAACTTTGTTGAAAATTAAAGTTAGTTTTATCTCTTGGACTTTAAACGTAAATATATACTGTATATTTTTTCCAATAACATCTAAAAGAAAAAAAAAACATTTATCTTCACATTGTCTGTAAAATAAAACTACACTAGATCAAATATCAGAGAAGTAACTTATTTGTGGTCTACACTAGGCCTGTCACAATAACACATTTTGCTGGGCGATTAACTGTCTCAGAATGTATTGCGATAAATGATAATATTGCTTGAAATTTGACAATAATTAGCAATGTTGATTAATTTTTATGTATAATACCTTTTTTTGACCACTGGATGGTAGTATAAGACTGTTTAAACCAAATGATGGATAGTGAGGGAGCGAACAGCGTGTCTTTAAGAAAAATGGGAGGGAGGCCCCTTGACGTGACATGGGCTGTCTCTCGTTCCTGTTTTTCGGTTCTCAAAATGGCGGATGCTCTGTGTGGTTTAAGCTCTTTAGCATTGTCACACAAAGATTTTATGAAAAAATCCGTAAATAAATTCTCAGCTTATTTTTGCAGAGAAAAGCAACTTTTTAGATGAAGGCACAAGTTTCAATGGGAATTTTTGGAACTTCGACAAGACAAAGGTTTTTTTCCCCGAGATCGGCCTGTTAGCTTAGCTCGTAGCTGAGCTTCTCATCTTGGCTGCTTTTAATTACCCAAAAATGTGATTTTGGACGGTTACAATGGATTTTAAAGAGAAAAAAGAAAGGGAGGTCTTTGAAAAGCACCAGAGTTGAGCCTTTTTTCATCCAGTGTCTTCAGTAGCAAGAGACACGAAGAAACGATACATCCGATAAATAAAAACGAGGTTGATAATTTTCATTTATCATGCGATTAATTGATTTACTGTATTATCGTGACAGACCTAGTCAATACTCGGACAGAACTCACAAACTATTTCAGTGCGGTTGTTTTAATTCATGCAAAATTCCGAACTTAAAAAAAAAAAACATACAAGTTGAACATTTAAATAAAGCTGCACAGCTGGAAGACATTATCCACAACTTTCAACACACGCCGCGTTAAACCAAAACGCTCCAGTTAAGATGTGCACAATAAGAAAGGTAATTTTTCAGCTGCATGATAATTCCCTCAGCTGACCTTTTGAAAGTGTAACGCAAAGAAACCCAAGCCTCACAATTTCCTCCTTTTTTCACCCCTCTCCGTGCTACTCTCCACTTTGACAGCTCCTTCTCGACGTTTGCACCGAGGGAAAAGTTATGGCAGCGAGATTAAAGGAATATATTCGTGCACATTAAATAAATTCATGAGGTTTCCATTTCTTTTGTTAAAACCATCCGGAAAGCGGGCGTCCGGTTGCTCTCTTTTGAGTGTGGGGTGATAGATTCATCCCATACCTATGTTTGATTGTTCTCAGCATCAAATTCATCACCATTTCCCCTCTTTCTTTCCCTCGCTCTCTATCTTCGATGACCACTGTAACAATTACTAAACCCCAAGTGGAATCTCTCAAAAAAAATAAATTTAAAAAAAGTCTGGCAGGTTTCTGACTACGGTAATTGTGCCGAAGTTTCACATCAAACGTTCACAGCTTTTCTTTGAACAAGCAAAAGGAGAGGAATGTGTGTAAGCGTCTGTTGAACTGTGTTTCGATGCCACACACACACACACACACACACACACACACTCAGGGTGGGACATGATTTCAGCCTCACTGTGTCTTCCCAGGCTGCTCTTAATAAATGAGCAGAAAACAACGGTAGGGCCCGGTAATGGATAGGTGTCATTAGAAGCCGATTAGCTCTGGTGCTGCCGACTCACCTCTGCTTGGGTAACACGGGTTCTGACAGGGTGGCGTGTGAAAGCCAGAGTGTGCCTGTCAGAGCATGTGTGGTCTCTGGCTGATGGCAAAGACCAAAAAAAAAAAAAACACACACACAACGGAGAAATGTTTGGCCAGATTCTGGTAAAAAAATAACATTTAATTAAAAATAAAACGTATCTCTAGATTAAATTTGTCGATAAGTTCTTAGATTTGTTTATTGTTTATTATCTGGGGCGGCCGTGGCGTAGTGGTAATGGCAGTCGTCCCCCGATCGGAAGGTTGGCGGTTCGAATCCCGGTTCCCCACACCATGTGTCGTTGTGTCCTTGGGCAAGACACTTAACCCCGAGTTGCTCCCGGTAGGACTGGAAAGCACCTTGCATGGTAGTCTGCCGCTACCGGTGTATGAATGTGTGTAGCATTCAATGTGTGTAGCACTTTGAGATTTTCACTAATGAAAAGTGCGTTATAAATTGAATTCATTATTATTATTATTATTATTGTTTCGTGACATGGTTTCACCTGGAGGACAAAAAAATTAAAAAAGCGTGAAACCACTGCCTGCAGGTGAGCGGAAAAAAAAAACAGAAAGTGTGAAAGATATTTAAGAAACCCGTTTTTGTTTTGACATCTCATCAGATCTGGTTATTCCCCCCCTGCCCCAAAAATCCTTACAGAAACTCCCCATCTGTGCAGACATGACGGTAAACACCAGAATAAATGACACAATACATAAATCAGGACTTTTTACTGGTGTCCAGATGTTTTCATCTCACTATGTTTAATCTAGTTTTTTCTGTTGTAAAATAACCCATTATCTCCTGTGTCCGACTCCTTTTTTGATGCCTCACTAGGACATGGAGACAAATTATAATGTTTTTCAAATATAAACAATACATCGATGAAAAAAAACATGTTTCAAAGTAGGGATACACGATATTATTGGCATGTATCGGTCGATATTAGCAATAAATTTAAATATCGGACATCATATATATATAT
>JBBPBX010005971.1:53303-70109 GCA_038048925.1 Garcialebias charrua
TATATATATAGATAGATATATATATATATATATATATGAAGGCTCTGTTTTTGTATGACAACCCATTGACAAGGATGCCTGCAGCACCTGTACGTTATGATGTCACGCGAGCCCTTGAGTTTAGATTTGGGAAAATTTACAAATTCGCACTGTTCGAGTTTTGTCATTGTGCTAGAGAGAGTACCAGTAAATGTCGTGAATAAATTTGACATTAAACATAATCCTAGTTGAAGATCATTTTCAGCCCCCTTTTTGGCATCTGCATTTGGTAGCAGGCCAAAGTGACAAAGACCCTTTAGAATAATGTTGTATTTTAATTCCACAGCAGCGAAAGGTATGTAGTCTCTGTAAGTAGGGAAAAAAAAATATTGGTATTGGTATCGGTCAAATAATTTTTAACATATTTGCATATCAGATATCAGCCAAAACTCCAATATCGTGCATCCCTATTTCAAGGCCTTAAAGCAGTCACAATGACTGTACATGACAAAAGGCTTCCTTAAACTTCAGCGTGAAACAGTTAAATTGTAAAGACTTAACACATTTTCAGTCTTTAATGCCTTTTTCCATTTATTTTTGGGTTTATTCTTTTAATCATAAAATGTATAATGGATAAACATGTGAATTTTTTTCCCTTAATGAAGTTTCAGTTTTTCTGTAATCTTATTTTTGCACTTAAAACTACTTTAAACAAATTCTAAATCAACACTAATGCACATATTCCATAAATGTAAAGAAAGAAAGAAAGGAGTTATCTTGACACGAGTTCGCTTTGAGTTTTCTTTATACAGTATCTGTTTTATATCAGTCTTTATTTTAGTTTATTTTGGACGTGTCGTGTCTCCTGTTGCGTTTCTTCATCCTGATGGTGTTTTGCTCCTCTGGACCTCCACAGAAGAAGCAGAACTTTGGAAAACATGCTGCACGCTGATGAAAGAAGAGGGCAGCTGGCATCATTCATTACTGTTTTTTCTCAGAAGTTCAGCTCCTACAAGCTTGAACTTTCTGCTTTATTTTCTTCAAAGTTTCAGTTAA
This sequence comes from Garcialebias charrua, assembly GCA_038048925.1. Lineage (NCBI taxonomy): Eukaryota > Metazoa > Chordata > Actinopteri > Cyprinodontiformes > Rivulidae > Garcialebias > Garcialebias charrua. The sequence goes on from JBBPBX010005971.1 coordinate 54,339, forward strand.
AATTTGCAACACACAACCTCTAAATGTTGTCTGGATATTAATATGTGCATTATGACCTTATGGCTTTCTAACATTATTAACGCCCGCTGTCACAGAATCGTTTTATCCGTTATATTCTTCCACAGTGGCACAGCAATCAAAACAAACCATTTGAATTTGAACTTTGCAACCAGCTCCAGACAGAAAACAGAGATAATCTCGGGATATTTGATAAAGTTAAGTTGTGTTAAATGTAAACACGGACATCAAAGACTCAAAATCTGCTAAGCCAAAAAAAAAAAATGGAGAAATTAAAAGAAAAATAATCCATTTCTTCCTAGCCTCGGGGTAAGATGAGGTCATTTCCTATCTGTGACAACTCACACGGAGACATAACCGCACCGCGGCTCATACACACACACTTCGTTGCTATCTTTCACCCCAGAACAAAGGCCTCCATGAGTGATCAATCAATTAGCATCAGAGGCGCAGGTCAGGTTTCATTTACTCAGACTGATGTGGGGTTCCAGTTCTGCTCTGGCTCAACTTTTCCTTCTGCGAGGACCATCTATCTGTCTGTGCTTTGGCTTATTTTTACAAAGCTTATTTATCCAGTGCATGTCCCTATGAGGCAAACAGATACAGGTAGGAAGGAGCTGCGCTGGTGTGTGCGTGTATGTGTGTGAGATCGTCTTACTTCAGGGAAGCTGCCCATGTTGATCATAATGAGCTGAGGTGACTTCATAGAGATCTGACCCAGATGGTTAAGGGGGTGCTTCCCATCCGGAGTCGTCACCACAATGTGATCCAAAGCCCCTAAATGAACACAGATTGGGGGAGGTGTTTATTTATTTATATTAAAAAAAATAAAAAATAAAAAATAATAATGTCTTTTCCTGTCATCTGCGTATGTTTCCCATACACAGACGAAATTCGTCTCTGCATTTAACCCAACCACCTACCAGGTGGTGCAGTGAGCAGCCCGAAAGCGCCCGGGGAGCTGGAGAAATAGATCATTATTGTTATGATTTACAGAAAATTATGTGGGATTAAACTGTGACAAAATCATTAAATTTAACTTTTTTTTGTCTAAGTCAATGTTAAAATGGAAAATTACTTAAATATTCTGTTTTTGCTTATATTAATACAGTATACTGTACAGTAGTGAGGATAAATGAGAAATTCCCCCAAATTCATTTATCATTTATTTCCATTTTTGCACTCCTGTTAAGAGGTCCTTATCAGTAGATTTCAGGGTTTCTGAAAATGTTTTAAAGTCTTTTTTTGGCTGCCTTTTCACTCATTTTCTGTTTGGTTCATGTACCATTACAACTTATTATGTAGTTAATAAAAATAAACAAGTGGAGGACAAACATCTAAAGCATATAATGAGTACTGTATCTGTCTTTCAGAAAAAGGAAACGATCCAGAAAAAAACCTGACAGAAACTGGGAGATATTTAGTTTGTCAAGTTTTCAGCTAAAAATGCCACAAATTAGTTAAATTATTTTACTTGTTTTTGTTGGTCAAACTGTCATATTTTTTGTGGTTTTCATGGATTTATTTAAAAACTATGGTAATAAATTGTCTCTTTGTGGCAGACGGCATGTAACAAAATGTTATTTGCTAAATTGTGTGTTTTGTGTCGTACAACTTTGGTTCATCCGTTGAGTGCAGAAGCTCTTTTATGCCTGAATGATTTATGGGTGAAACTTAAACCGCTTAACAAATAGACTAAAATAACAGTCCTCTCAAAAGATTTACCGTCCGTACTGGACAGAAAATGAACGGAAAAACAGCCAAAGCCATACAAGGTTGAAAAATGCTTTGATGAACCATCTGAAAGTCTGGAGAAATTTTGATTAGGATCATTTTAAATAAATTACAAGAAAGTCTGACTCACTGGAGCAAAACGCAGAAGATGAGATCCCACAGAGCTGATGGTTTTCTGTCATTTCTGTATTTTAGAGAAGCTTTATATTGTTATTTTATTGTTTCTTATAATTTATTGCTTTTATACTTTTTATCTTGTGTTTGACAGAAATGTAAAGCATTTTGTTTTTTGATAGGCTAAATACTGTATTATTTGGACTATAAGGCTTAAAATCCTTTAATGTTCTCAAAAATTGACAGTGAGCCTTATAATCCGGTGTGTCTTATATGTATTAATTTTGGTTGTGCTTACTGACCTCTTACTACCTTGTAGTCAACAGAGTCAGACTACCTTGTAGTCTGAAAAATACGGTATGTATTTTTATGTGCTATAATAACACAAGTGACAATGACATTTCCACAGAACTGCATGCTCAGAAATGAAAATGTTCCCAATTCAAATTCTTAAATCCAATATTGGTCCATCCATTTGGTTTCTTGGCAGAAATTAAATTGCTAGATAGATTACCGTATTTTCTACCATATAAGTCGCATATGTCCAAATATGTCTAATAAAGTGGAACAAAACATAAATATGTTGCTTCACCATATAGGTCAGATTAGGGCTGGACAATATGGCCAAAACTTTTATCATAATATATTTCTTGATTTCGGTCGATAACGATATAATTCGATATCGATATAAACAATATTAAAGCCTCAGAAAAACTGTACGAACTGTATAAATAAATTAATGTTCACCTTTTATTTGTACTTAGCCTTCAAAGGAATTTGAAATCACCATCAAATAAACATAAAACTCTCAACTTTGTCAATAGTAATAGCTTTAACTTTAAACAACATAACCTAACACATGCAGCAAACTCGTGGGTTTGCTGCATGTGTTTCTCTTTTCATACAGCTGGGGGTGTTGTTTCAGGGACACATTGGCTCAAACTTTATCGTGCTTCATCTTCTGACTCTCAGCATATTCTATCAAGTGGAAACTCTTCAGATGAAACAAGTTAGATATGCTCCCAGTGCTAGCTGGAACGACTCTCCCTCACATTTTGAAACAATGAAACCTGCAGTTTATTGGATCTTAGAAAGCCGAATCACTTCCACACCGACAAATTAGTCTTTCCTCTCTCATCAATTATGTCATCTGCTTTGTCTTCGCTTGTGAAACCTTGTTCAGTCACATTCTGACAGTCATGGGTACTCATTTCGAAGCGAAAACTTAATGCGCATTGGAGATTAGCCTAGCCTAGCCTGCTACCGCTAACGCCTTCTGGACTCGAGCTCTGCGTAACATCTAGAAACAAGATGGCGCCTATTGTCACGGGCTGCTGTCTAACTCGTCTCCTGAACTTTTTACTGTTGTTCGTGTTCTGCCTTCTTTTCATCGACGATGCATCCTCGCTCCTGGTCTATGATCGCTCAACTCTTCTAAGTCTCCGAGACTCGCTGATCAACACACCGGCTACTGGCAAATATGGACATTTCAAGCCTCCTCCACCACCACCGTTCCTGGCTTCGATCCCAGCCTACCTACAACGCAACGCGACCACGCTGCCACGCAACAAGCGGCGCAGGAGACGCGGAACGAGGGCAGGCGTCCTGGTGAGATTTAAAAAGTATCTGTCGTCTCACAACACGCCGACTGCTGACTTACCTCCTGAATTCAGCGTCTTTGATGTCCGCCGTTCCTTCGCTCGTCGCCACAGAAGCCTTGTTGCCATCAATCATGTCGCCAGCGACCAGTATCCATCTTGCCCCCCGGTGAGGAAAACAGTGAAGCGAGGCTGCGTTAAACAACACCTCCGCCCGCTCGCTCGAGCTGAGAGTGACGTAACTGGCAGCGTTCCAGTACGTGCAGCATTGTTTAACGCCAGATCAATTACTAATAAAACTTTTATATTAAGTGATTTGATCTCAACTCATCGTCTGGATCTGTTTTTGATCACGGAAACCTGGCAGAAAACAGGAGATAACAGCTCCTTCTCTGAACTCCTCCCAAATGGCTACTCCCACCTGAGCGCTCCGCGTGGGGCTGGAAAGGGAGGGGGCCTGGCTGCTGTGTTCAGTGATGCATTCAAGTACCGTTTGTTGCCTCAGAAAAACTATTCCAGTTTTGAAAGTATGATTTTTGTGCTGGAATCTGCTAAACCTATTTTGTGTGGCGTTTTTTATAGGCCCCCACAATACAATAAAAACTTTGTCAGTGAGTTTTCAGAACTACTGGCGGACTTGCTACCAAAGTTTGACTCTTGGCTTTTCTGTGGAGACTTCAACGTGCACACCTGCTGCCCAAGTAATCAGCTTGGATGTGAGTTTCAGAACCTCCTGGACTCTTTTAACCTGTCACAGTCGATCTCGGGGGCCACACACACCCTGGGTCATACACTGGATTTAATTATCTCCCACGGCCTTCAAATACCTGCTGTGGAGATCCTGGACACCTGTATCTCAGACCATTTTCCCATATTATTTGAATTTTTCACCACTCCTGCACCAAAGGCTATTCTCCCAGCACGTTTCTGCCGCTCCATCAACCCATTAACTCCAAATGAGTTTACTGATGCCTTTAAGAGCACTGAATTCTGCTCTGCTGTCAGTCTGGACCCATCTCTACATCCTGAGGACTTCATCAGCTCCTTCTATCACACCTGCACGACGATCATGGACTCCATCGCTCCTCTCAAACAGGCATCTTCAAAAAACAGACCATCACCATGGCTCAACGAAACGACGCGAGCTCTTCGACAACGTTGCAGACAAGCAGAGCGAAAATGGAAGCGCGACCGACTTCATGTATCTCAGGGAATACTGAGAGACTGCCTCTGTGAGTATCATAATGCTGTGAAACAGGCCAAGTCACAGTACCTCTCCAACTTAATCTCCACCAGCTCCAACCGGCCGAGGACGCTTTTCAGCACACTCCAGTCTGTCATCAATCCATCTGTCAATGTTCTGAAAACTGCCACACAGTCTACCTGCGATGACTTTCAGAGCTATTTTGTCAACAAAATAGACTCTATCAGACAGAACATTGTCAGTTCATCCAACACCATCCTGTCATGTACCTCTACAATAACCACTGCTGTTTTTGACCAGTTTGATCTCGTCTCACTGCCTCAACTCACCAAGGTGGTTCAGCAGATGAAACCAACAAACTGTTCTCTGGACATCATTCCCTCTAAAATGTTCAAACAATGCTTTGATGTAATTGGTCCTTGTGTTTTGTCATTTATCAACAGCTGTCTAACTTCAGGTTTTGTGCCATCTGCTTTCAAACATGCTGTGGTCAGGCCTCTTCTAAAAAAACCAGGCCTAGATCCTACAGCTCTCTCTAATTTCAGGCCAGTTTCCCATCTGTCATTTCTATCAAAGGTCCTAGAAAAGATTGTTTTTATTCAACTTCAATCTTTTCTAGAACTCAACAACCTGTTTGAAAAATTTCAGTCAGGTTTTCGAGCTCGTCACAGTACTGAATCTGCACTGCTCAAAGTACAGAATGACATTCTTCTGTCCCTGGATGCAAAAAACCCTGCTCTGCTGGTGATGTTAGACCTCTCAGCAGCTTTTGACACCGTCGACCATCAGGTACTAATCAACCGCTTGTCTCAGCAGGTTGGCCTCCAGGGAGCTGTGCTTGAGTGGTTCAAATCTTACCTGTCTGGGAGAACTTTTTCTGTCATGATAGGCGATCTGTCCTCCTCTTCATCAACCCCTCTGACCTCTGGCGTACCACAGGGATCTATTCTAGGGCCAGTCCTCTTCTCTCTTTACATGCTGCCATTAGGATCAATCATTGCACGTCATAACCTGTCTTTTCACATGTATGCAGACGATTTACAAATCTATCTGCCAGTCACTCCCAACCCCTCACTCAGTTCAAACACTCTTGTCAACTGCTTAAATGACATTAAGCACTGGCTCTCTCAAAACTTCCTCCACCTAAACACAGATAAAACTGAATGCATTTTGTTTGGTGCACCTGATGACACCAGCAACATCCTTCCCAGTCCCAGTGTTGGTTTTCCCCTCCCCCACTTCAACTCGGTGGTCAGAAATCTTGGAGTGCAGCTTGACTCCAATTTAAAGTTTGATAAACAGATCAGTTCTGTTGTCAAGACCAGCTTCTTTCAGCTCCGTCTGCTCTCCAAAGTCAAGTCATTTCTTAGTCGTGGTGATCTGGAGAAGGCCATCCATGCCTTTGTGACCTCCAGACTTGATTATTGTAATGCTTTGTATCTTGGCATTAATCAATCCTCCATCTCCCGTTTACAGCTTGTACAGAACTCTGCCGCGCGCTTTTTGACCAACACACGAAAATATGAACACATCACTCCTGTCCTGTCCTCTCTACACTGGCTCCCAGTTCAGTTCAGGATACAGTTCAAGTTGCTGCTGTTTGTTTTCAAAGCTCTGAATGGACTTGCTCCCCTCTACATCTCAGAACTTCTGAAAGTCCATCAGCCTGGCAGGGACTTACGATCTGCCAGTCAACACCTGCTGGAGGTGCCTCGCTCGAGGTACAAGCAATGGGGAGACCGGTCATTTTCTGTCGCCGGCCCAAAAGCCTGGAACAGCCTCCCCCTTGAGCTGCGTGCCACCTCCGATCCGACTCTGTTCAAAACCAAATTGAAGACCCACTTGTTCAAAAAAGCTTTCAGTGTGTAACTTTTATTATTTTGTATTTTAGTATGTAGCATCTTTATTTCAATTGCATTTTTATTTCCACTTGTTCAAAAAAGCTTTCTGTATGTAACTTTTATTACTTGTGTTATTTTAGTATGTAGCATTTTTTATTTCCATTGCCTTCTTTTATCGCTGTGGTTTCTTATTCTATTTTCATTGATTTATTGTTCCCGTTTATTCTTCTTTTTATCCTGTTAAGCACCTTGGTCAATGCAAGGCATTGTGGAAGGTGCTATACAAATAAAGTTTATTATTATTATTATTATCTACGTCACCACGCACTTACGTAGTTGTGTCGCACCTTTTTCTGTCCGGGTTGAAAGTGAAGCGGCCGCTTCAACATGAACAGAAAAAGAAAAGCCCCTTGTCTGTCTTGTATTTCTGTGTCTTCCCCTTTCTGCTTGTGTTTATTTTGTTCCACTGGTGTCATTCTGTTCCTTATGTACAGTATTTTGACTCTGTGTTTCATGTCAGTTTCCACTCACTCCTCAGTCTGCCTCTCCAGTCTTGATCATTCTCACCTGTCCCTAATCAGCTACCTGCTCAGGTGCACTCATCATCTCCCTCTCCCTCAGCCTTACTTAAACCACACAAACGTCCGGTCATTGTTCTGTTAACACAGATGACTCAGTCCTCCTCCGTCAGTTTTGTGCCTTTATGCTCTGTGATATGTACCCGTCACGTTTTGCCTGCCTGTTCCACTCTGTAAGTTTTTTGCTGCCACGACAGCCTTTTTGTTTTGTTGTTTAAAATAAATAATTTTTATTTTAAACTCCTGCCTCACTCAACTGCCTGCCAATGGGTCTAAAACGCGAGGATTGTGTCATCAGTGAAACGCTGTAATCCTATTGAAATATCAAAAAATATGCTTAAAACTCATATCACCGTTGTTGAATAAAAGTATATTGCGACATATATCAATATTGAACAATTGTCCAGCCCTGGGTCAGATCTATTATGCGTCACTGCTGACGTGTCGTGTTTGTTACGCGTCACCGCTGACAACCTGGAAATGTGGGCCAGTGTTGTGCCAAAAGTCGATGGGCTGCCAAATGGGGGGTCGCGGCCCGCGGGAGCGTGCATGGGAGGACTTGAACAAGAATTTAACAAGATTAACATTTACAAACACGTATTTGTTTGTTGGACCTTATAGCAAAGGTGTGTCTCAGTTGAACTTTTCCTTAATAAATACAAGCGAGCTGGACAAAGGTGGCAGGCTATGGCAAGCCGATTGTGTCATTAATAGACACTTTTACATAATACAAAACACAATGGCATGTGATACACTTGACTGCCATCTAGTGGCTGAAAATGGTAGTGTTCAATATTTTCAATGTCTGAATGAATGGGAACGGTCATATCTCAGCCAAAAAATAGTTTATAAATGGGGGGGGGGGTCTCTTCAATGTATAAGTCGTAGGGACGTGCAAATTATGCCAAAAAAATGTGACTTATAGGCTGAAAAATACGGTAAATAGATTAGTGGATGGATGGATAGATGGAGAAATAAATAAGACAAACGTTTTTATGATCTTTTGTCTCTCCTCACTGTCGTCATTAGCTGACTTCTGTCCACCCTCTCCTCTCCCTCCGTTGCTCCATCCGTCTCCATCCCTCTCCTCCATCTGGCTAACCTCAGACGCAGTTGTTTCCTTCTTCTCCACCTCTGCCTTACATCATCCCCTCCCTGCTTTTACCCCTTGGGGGGGCTGCCCTGGTGCTGTGTGTGGAAAAGTGAGGTGATGGGGAGGTGAGCCAGGGGTGTAATTTTCTCAAAAATATCAATTTATCATCTGATTTCAAAGGCGTAATATCAAGACGTAACAAACAGAGCTTCAACGCAGATGTACAGCATTTGAAATGAACGGATGGAGAGCTGAATCGCACGATTACACCGACTTTACCTTTAACTTCAGACATCCGTTTGCCCGATTGTCAGAGGTCAAAGGTTAAGCCCTTATTTGCGACCCTTGACATGTCTGTCTGTGTTACTTGTGTCGAAACAACAAGCACACAGATCTGCTTCAGGATAGCAGATCAAGACGAACATAAGTGAGGAAACATTTGCTTACATCATTAATCAGCTTAAATTTTATTCTCATTTTGACTTCATCTTGTGTTGTTTAAGACATTACAAATTGAAAGTCCTGTGTTAGATTTGCTGCAGGAAATCTTTGATCAAAGCGAGTTCCTTTAATCAAATCTCATGTTTTCCATTAAATATAAAAGGCTTGATTTGGAATAACAACAAAATGCTTTAAAGAAATCCACATAAAAACCTGTTAATATTTTAGGATGGATCATTTCTACTCAGACTGCATAAAACATTGTGTTTCTTTTTTAATCAAAGAAATTCTTCAAAATTCTGACATTCCTTTAAACTCCTGCAGATGGAAAACATTTGTTTGATAGGGGGTTATAATAATCTTTAGATTTGCCTAAAAGGTCTGTAAAATGTTAAGATAAACACTGCTCATACAGCAGTTTAAAAAAACATTTAACTCTACATATTCTTATTATTATTAAGAAAAAAATCAGCACCCCTCAAATCGGTTTATAATAATAATTGTGTTTAAAAAGCGCCTTTTAGGACACCCAAGAATACTTTACAGCAAGAAACATATCAGATAAGATTGTGTAAAAACAAACACAGTGCAAAGACCAACAGGAATAAATTGAAATACAAAATACATAAAAGATATAAAAGACATAAAACAAAGTTAAGAAGGATAAGTGATGTGTTTTCCGAGTAGTCTTGAACAGAGAAAGAGACGTGGTGTTTCGTAGGTCTGGTGGTAGAGTTCCAGAGGTGAGGGGCAGAGCAGGTGAAGGCCCTGCTCCCCATGGTGGAGAGGCGGGCAGAGGGTACATGGAGATGTAGTGGAGGATCTGAGAGAGTGAGAGGGGATGGAGATTTGTAGGAGGTCAAATAGGTAAGGAGGGGCAAGATATGATGCATGATTTAACCGGGAGCCAGTGGAGCTGCTGCAGGACAGGAGTGATGTGGTTATAGGAGGAGGTTTGAGTGATGACATGGGCAGCTGAGTTCTGGACCATCTGTAGCTTCTGAAGAGATTTGTTAGGGAGGCCATAAAGAAGGAAGTTACAGTAGTCAATCCGGGAAGTCACAAGACTGTGAACAAGGATGGCTGTGGAGTGGGGTGTTGGACGGAGACGGTTAATATTTCGGAGATGGAGCAGACCGAGTAACATTGTTGATGTGTGAAGTGAAGGAGAGAGTGGTGTTGAGGATCACACCGAGACTCTTGACCTGAGGCGAGGGGGATAGCAGAGAGTTGTTAAGGGGGATGAGAAAATACTGTATTCTGATTTTGAAATAGAGTTTGTGGTACCGACAAGGATGATTTATGTTTTGTCACCGTTTAGTTGAAGGAAATTGTTGGAAAACCAGTGATTGAGCTCACTGAGACAGTCGGTGAGGATGAAGGGCGGGTGAGTGGGGTTTGGTTTGGTTGACAAGTACCGGTAGAGCTGTGTGTCATCAGCATAACAGTGGAAATGGACACCAAATTTGCGGAAGATGTGAGAGGAAGGAGGTAAATGATGAAGAGGAGGAGCCCGAGGGGAAAGCCTTGGGGCACACCCGTGGAAGACTGAGAATGGAAGGATTTAAGCTGAATGAAATGAGTGCGGTCAGAGAGATAAGATTTGAACCAGTCTAATGGAGTACCTGAGATGTCAATGGAGGTTAGTCTGTTGAGGAGGATAGGATAGATGGTGTCGAAGGCAGAACTTAGGTCATGCACAATGAGGATGGACAGAAGACCAGAGTCAGTAACAAGAAGAAGGGCATTAGTGATTTTTATTAGAGCTGTTTCGGTGTTATGGTGGGGGCGAAAACCAGATTGAAACTCTTCATAAATGTTATTGTTGGACAGGTGAGAGCAAAGTTGACTAGCAATGGTTTTTTCTAGAACCTTGGAAATAAAGGGCCGATTATGCCTGAAAACTGGATTCCATCATTACCCGTATTTACTTTAGCTGCTACTGATCGTGACGATTGCTACTTTTAGCTCATGTAGACTAAAGACAAATATATCAAAAAACTTATTCTGTGACATCTGCTGCCCTTCAGATGAGCTCAGTCATTTGAGACAAAAATTATAAAAGTCTTCTCAGCTCTGAGGGATTTCTGTGAAGCTGCACCAGATTTCAAACAACAAAGTCCCCCCACCGGTCTACATGAGCCACATTATAACAAACAATAAAATGAGAATATTAACTACTGATGAAGAGGTGGCCTCATTTTAACCTTTGAAGAGATGCACTCTTTAAGTTGAGCCAACATCTCCAGCTACATAAATTGGATTTAGGATTAAAAAAGGCCTCCATGTTCTTTGTTTACATAGAAACAGAACCGTATTACTTTTATATGATGAGCACAGTATGGGAGACATGTCACTGATCCCCCCGGACACACCCCTCGCTGCATCCATGTGACTTCCTGCTGTATGTTTGACGAACACAACAAGTTTGGGTTCATGGCAACACACACACATGCTCACAGGTATAATGAGAGCCAGATGAGAGGCTTATGAAACAAACGCTCAGTTGTATGAGAGACACTCATTCTGACGTCATCCCATTCCTACATCTCATCTCTGCTGTCAGCTCCAAGTTCGGCTGCCTCCTCAGATCAGCGCGCAGCTGGACGGAGGAGCGCAGTGAGGCAGGCAGGAAGGATGACAGAACGGAGGGATGGAGCTACAATGGATGACTAAGACAGAGGCAGTGAAGCAGGAACCTTTACAGGTTAAAGGAACCGTTTGTTTTAAGTGGCACTGTGTGAAGTACGTATGAGTGGTTTGTCTGCAGGAGACAGTTGGAAGCATGGAGAATTGAGGACAAGCAAGCCAAGTTGATACAATCAAAACAAAGATGCCAAAACTAACCCAACATGTCACAGAGGTTCGAAGCAAATCAGAAACACAATGGATTTTTACAATGTACCACTTTTGCATCGGATGGTATTTAACCTGAAGAACATCATGACTCATATAACATCCTAATGCATAACAAAGACTTATCGTTGTGTAGAAGACGCACAATAAGATGTTCACATGAATATTTGTTAGATTAAGGTTGCTTTAGAAGCGAAAAATATAAAAAACCCTTCTTTCAACTAAAAATGTGCTGACTTCTGTGTACAGCACCAGGTAATATGCTGACTATTTAAATAATCTGAACAACCCTATTCAAAAAGAAAAAATGCCATTGTGTTTAATAGAAAAGTTTTATAAATGGAGAAAAAATACTACAGCTAGAGAAATTGCATTTCCTGCAAAAATGCAGTGTGAACGCTTATTGCTGAAAAACAGCGGAAATTAGCTGATCTGGAAGAACAAGCCTAAAGTAGAAGAAACCAGAAAGAACAAATATTTGTTGAATTAGGTTTAAACAAGTAGAAATGAGCACCGAAATTAGAAAATCAGCTGAGAAAAGCTGAAATTAGCAACAACAACAAAAAAACTGCTGAAAAATAGCTGAAAAGGCAGAAAGAAGCTCAACCTATCCAAAGAAAGTAGAAAGAGCTGAAATTAGCTAATAAATGTGAAATTAGTCAAAGTCAAAGTCAACTTTATTGTCAGAATTGCAATATGTACAGGACATACACAGGATTGAAATTACGTTTCTCTCAGTCCCTCGGTGCAACAGTAACCATTTAAACACTAAAACACTAAAACATTTAATAAACATAAGCATAAATTAGCTGAAAAGGCTATTTTTTAAATTAAAATCAGCTAAATAGTAGCTGAAATCGCAGAAAAAATTAAACTAGCAGAAAAAGCTGAAAAGAGCATAACAAGCTGAAATGAGAAGAAATTACCATGAAAAAAACATAAATTTATTTGAAAACTGCTGAAATTAGCTAAAAATGCAAATAAAAAGGTAGCTGAAAAAGTAGAACAAGCTTAAATTAGCAGAAGAAAGCAGAAAGAACCTGTTTGCCCAGTTAGACAGAGAAAAGCAGAAATGAGCACAAAAAGTGGAAATTATCAAAAAACAGCTGAAATTTGCAAAAACGCAGCCAAAAAGAAGCTAAAAAGGCAGAAAGAAGCTTAAATTACCTGAAGGAAGTGGAGAGAGCACAATTTTGCTGAATTAAGCTGAACTTTTTTTAACGAGTGCAAAAAAAAGGTGGCATTAGCTGAAAAAGACAAGATTAGCATAAAAAACTAAATTGTAGCTGAAATAGCTGAAATAGCAGAAAACGCCGGAACTTTAATAAATAAGCTGAAAGGCGCATAATAAGCTGGAATTAGCAGAAAGAAGATAGAAGAGGCACAAAAATGTTGTAGTTGGTAGAAAGAATCTGAAAGGAGCATAAAACAGCTAAAACTAGCTGAACATAGCAGAAAAAAAGTATAATTTGCACAAGGAAACTGAAAGAAGCTGAACCAGAACAAAATGTGAAAGGAGCAGTGAAAGGTTGTAAACAGATCTAAAGATCTGAGGGATGTAAAATGAGCTCAGAAAAGGCTAAATATTTTAAAAAGCTAAAGTTGCACCAATACCAAAAGTCACTGCACCCTTCTGCAGAATGAGCTGAACGTTTTGATTTACGATTTGTTGAAATAGCACAAAAATTGTGTAATGAGAAAGATGCTGAAAAATGTACAGAAAAAAAGTGGATTACAATAGCGTGAATGCTTCGTAAGCGTCGGTTAAATTTGACTTTTTTTTTTCCGTACGTAAAGAAAATGTAGAACAGAGTGAAACCAACTCCAGTTTGATGTGTGATCCTGGCCACAGCCTCGTCCTTTGGGAGCTTCCATTAAACAGTCCACCCCTGACTCTCAGAGCTCTGCTCCAGTTCTTTAGAACCCAGAAACTAAAGGTCACGGCCTGGATGTAGTTGGAGAAACAAAGGTCAGAGTGGGGTCAAAGGAACACCACACATGGATCTCCTCACATTAAGTCCTCAAGTGCTTTGAGAGGAAGTTTAAAACTCAAAGAGAGTGACTTCCATAAAGTAAAAAAAGTCTTGTGAATCAATTAAAGTGGGACAGATTAACACATAAATAAAAACAAAATAAGCTACTTGTGAATTATTTGAATCCTAATAAGACAAATTATCTAAAGTTAAAACTAAAACTTTGATTATTTGGAACTCTTTTTGGTGATTCTTCCTGTAGTCCTTGTTTCTGTGAGTCTGATTTACATTTTGTTTCTCCATCGAGAATGACTTCCTGACCGCACAAAGCCACATACTGTATGTCCCCATTTTATCTACTTTTCAAGGTCATGACTTTCAAATAAAATTCATCAGCTGTCAGTGTTGTTTTAAGGCTCGTCAATACAGTACTTCTTTGAATATGTCCCGGTTTCTCTTTAAAAACTCCAGTGAGCTGATTTCTTTAAGGGTCAAATCATCTGCCTCCATCTCACTTTATCCCCATTCCCTGTCACGCTGACCCTCCAAATACTTCTTCACTACTCTCATGCAGCTACTCTGTAATCAAATATTTCATTTTTAAGGGAACACTACATATATCCGTCCATCCATTTATTATATTTGCCCGCTTCTTCCTTTCCAAGTTGCACCCTGTTAATTATTTTTCTAGCTAGTAGCACTTTAGAAGTGACACAATTGACTCCAAAAATACAATTTATGTCCATAAAATTGTTATTATTGGCTTTTTAAAATAACTTCAACTACAGAAATGTGAATGAGTGTTGTTGTTTTTCGAATGATGAAGTTGTTAACAAAAAGACTTAAGAAAGTATGCATTTTCTGTAGACCCAACCCTTGTTTTATGTCGTGAATTGAATTTTTAAAGCAGTTTTAGCTCTTAGGTTGGGTTAACTGAATTACCAGGAAAAAAAAAACCTGAAATGAGTTTTCACTGGACACGGGACTGAAAATGAATGATAACGAAGCAAACATTTAACAAAAAAAAAAGAAAACTTTTGCAAAATTTGAATCAAGTTTTGCTCTTACTTTATACAAAATACTAAGGTAAAGCTCAACGTATTTAAACAGAACAGTGTGGGACATAAATGTCTGTAAACATCTATCAATGTAGAAATGTTATTTTAAATTCCAGATTAAATGGCAATGCCATGTATGCTTTACCTCATCAACCACTACAGTGTTTAGCACTTCAAAGAAAAAAATAAAGTGTTTAAGATGGTCACTACCTGGTGAGGTTCGGATGCTGAGGCTACGTGCAAACTCATCTTTGAGCACAGCAAGAACAGCGTTCATGTCCTCCTTCACCTCATCCAGACTGATGATTTCTTCCACCAGAGCTGAATTAATGTTCAACTTCACTGACTGGCCCTTTGCCTTTGCTTGGATGAAAAAGGAGGAGAAAATGAGACTTGTATAATTCAATCAGCAAACACATTTGCGTCAGTGTAGAAGCTTCAGTTTCAGTGCTGCCTTCACTGACCTTTTGCTTTCTTGGTGGCGTAGAGCCTGATGCATGCAGCAGCAGCAGAGGGGTGCTGGGAGCTGCCAGGACAAAGAGACGGTCTAACTCTGACCCTCGAGGCGACTGTGAGGGGGCACCTGGCATGTCGCACCAGGGACTCGCACAGCAGAGGTCGCAGCACGCTCAAATGGTTCAGCGCCATATCTGCTAACAAGATGGTGAGCGAGTTTACATGAAGGATGCTGTTAAAAGAACACAAACATAAAAATCATCCAGAAATCAGCTGCCAGCTTATTAAAATGAGGTAATAGCTCAGCTCTGCCAGCAGGAGGTACAATATCATTAGCTCATCTTTTTTGCAGCATCAGACATAGGATTGTTATTTTAGACCACATCAACTACATTCACAAAAGGTATTATTATCGAACTCAGCTAATACAGGAAAGTCATAAAATCCCACAGACAGGTGCTGAAAATTAAACCCTTCTTCCACAACAATTTAATTACATATCTCCATCATCAGGTAATTATTTTATAAAACAGTTTTTTAAATAAATAAATCAAGTGGTGACAAATTCAAAACCCTCTGATAATTTTCTGTAAAAGGTTCACAGCATTTGTATTGTGTAACAATACTGTCCACATTAAGACAAAAAACAAGTCAAACAGCTCCAAATCAAAGTGTTTCAGGTAATTTGGTTCAATCAATCAATCAATCAATCAATCAATCAATCTATCTATCTATCTATCTATCTATCTATCTATCTATCTATCTATCTATCTATCTATCTATCTATCTATCTATCTATCTATATAT
>JBBPBX010005972.1:20285-35208 GCA_038048925.1 Garcialebias charrua
ATGTCATCACTTTGGGAGTTGATAGTATGACCTGCATTGCCTCCCTCCGAATACAGGTAGTCCCCGACTTACGAGCGAGATCCGTTACAACGAGTTGCTCGTAACACGGAAATCTCGTAATTCGGAACGACCGCCACGTGTCTCGTAAGTCCGGAATTTCGCTCGTAAATTGGAACGGTTTTGCTAGCGCGACTACAAACACTCGTTTTTCATCGAAAAACTGCTTACGAGTGCATAAAAATGATCGGAAACGTGTGTCCACATGTTTAGCTAACGAACTGTGGTGAAAAAACACAGAAAAACTCTGTATTTTTTGCGTTTTTTCAAAAAATTCGCCAGCTCGTAAGTCCGGAACCTCGTAGGTCAGAGCGCTCGTAAGTCGGGGACTACCTGTACAGGTCCACTAGTTTCCCTCAGACTGGGTCTGGGAAGGATTTCTCATGGAGCAGTTCAGTCTGGTGTGACCAGGGGCAAAACAAACAAAACACAGTCTGTCAGACATGCAGTGCGAAGTAGTGGTGTGACTTGAGTCATTACAGACTTTGCAACCAGCCTCTCTGCTGCGTTGTTAACGAGGCGCACGCTGGAACCTCCCACCCCGGGTAGGATGAAAAGTATTGTGTTGCTGCATTCTCTCCATCATCTGCTGAAACATGTCAAACATTCGAGTGAGAAGCCTCTCCTCTGAGTGCTGAATATGTTGTGTAACAAGTGGGACTGAGTCTTTGCTTTTAGTGTCCTGGGGACCACCCTGACCAGAAGCTGCAGAAGACTGGCATGAAGAGCGATGTTGAGACTGGAGAAAGGAGGGTGATAGTAATGAGCTAGGAGGAGAGTAACAATGCTCATAGGCTGCCAAGCCAGGCGACATAGGGATAGGCTTCTTTGGGTTGATGGCAACAACCTGGCTACTTAGCTGTGGAGCACCAGTTGCTCTGCTAGCTGCCCTTAACTCTCTCTGGTAGTCATCAATCCTTAACTGAACATCACGTGAAGTCCACTCATGAGCTGACTTGCACTTCAAAATGCAGGATAACTCTGGGTCAGGACAGTGTTTGACGAACATGAGAGCCACTTCATCATTCATGCTTTCTGTCAGTTTCCCACGTTTACGCTGACCCTCAAGAGCTAAGTCCGCCGCCTTGTTTAGTCTTATCCAATAATCAACAGGGTTCTCCCTGTGTCTGGGCAGAGTAGCATAGAAATCAGCGAGGGGGAGACATGATGGGGTTTCACTGAAATAATGGAGAAGAACATCATATATAAGAAGATGCAAGAAAGAATACTATAGTGATTTATTAAACAAGAGCAATGGTGACACTAAAACAACATGGCGAGTTATAAATGAGGTTCTAAAAAGTCATAAAGCAAAAACGAACATTGCAAAATATTTTGTGAAAGATGACAAAGAAATACATGATGAGAATGATATCGTAAATGAATTTAATCAATATTTTGTAAATATTGGATCAAGCCTTGCAGCTAAAATACCAAAAGTAGATAATAAGGTGTGTCATTCAATTAAAAGTTGCACCAACAGTATTTTTCTTAGTGGAACTAACAAAGAGGAAATTATGAAAATGGTAAAAAATCTCTCAGACAAGAGATCAAAAGACTGGGTGGACATGGATATGATGTTCGTAAAAGAAATAATAAGTTATGTTATTGAACCGTTTACATATATATGCAATTTATCTTTTTCAACAGGAATATTTCCAGATAACATGAAAGTAGCAAAGGTAATTCCTCTTTTTAAAAATGGTGATAAATGTGTATTCAATAATTATAGGCCAATATCCTTATTACCACAGTTCTCAAAAATTCTAGAAAAACTATTTGTGACCAGATTGGATCAATTTATTGATAAACAAAATATTTTAAGTAGCAGTCAGTATGGGTTTAGAGAAAAAAACTCTACGTCAATGGCTCTCATGGATTTAATGGAACAAATAACTAATGCTGTCGATCATAAACAGTTCTGTGTTAGTGTTTTTGTTGATCTAAAAAAAGCATTTGATACCATTGACCACACCATTCTCCTTGAAAAACTAAATAGATATGGTGTTAGAGGACCAGCATTACAGTGGGTATCTAGCTATTTGAAGGACAGGAAACAGTTTGTGCAAATAAATGATGTTAGATCTGACCTCCGTGATATCACTTGTGGAGTTCCTCAGGGTTCTGTGCTTGGACCAAAGTTATTTATTTTATATGTGAATGACTTGGTAAATGTGTCAGGACTACTTAAATGTGTTCTTTTTGCCGATGACACCACATTTTTCTGTTCGGGTAATGACATAAAAAAGATTTTGGATATGATGAAAACAGAATTTATAAAAATACAAACTTGGTTTAAATTAAACAAATTATCTTTGAATTTAGATAAAACTAACTACATGATATTCAGTAACAAAAAGAGAATTGTTGATGACGATCCATTTGAAATTGAAGATGTTGTGATCTGTAAAGTGAGTGAAGTGAAGTTTCTGGGTGTTATCATTGATGACAAACTGACGTGGAAACATCATGTAAATTCCATTAAAAAAATAGCTAGATCAATTGCAGTATTGTATAAAGTCAGGGATTTTTTAATTGATAAAGCTTTACATATGTTGTATAACACAATCATTGCTCCACATTTAATCTATTGTATTGAGGTTTGGGGAAAAGCGTGCAAAACTATTACAAAGCCTGTTTTTATTTTACAAAAGAGAGCTGTAAGAGTAATCACCAGAAAACATTTCAGTCACCCATCAAACACTTTGTTTCTTCAGCTAAACTTATTGAAATTCCAGGAATTGGTAGAATATAGTATTTTATCAGTTATGTATAGGGCTCATAATAACACATTACCTTTAAATATCCAAAGAAATTTTATAAAAAGACAAAGTTATTACAATCTCAAAGGGACAGAGATATTCATCAAACCACAATTTAGAACCAGCTTAAAGGGACGGTCTACCTCAATTCAGGGAGTTCGATTGTGGAATGCTCTGGAGAGTGATGTTAAAAATGAAAAATCAATGTATACATTTAAGAAAAAGGTAAAAAAAGACTTGCTCAAAAACTATATATGATGTAACCTTGCGTATTTGTGTATTACACCTATGTTGTACTTATGGTGTAGCTTAGTGCGTTTGTGTATTACATTTAGGAAAATTAAGTAGAATTATTCATTTTGTGAACATCAGAGTCAGAGTCAGAGAGTCAGAGAGTCTTTATTGTCATTTGCACCGCATGTGGTACATGAGATGAAAACGAGATTATGTACACGAGGTCCCAGTTACATCCAACAACAAATGAAAGAGAAAAACAGTAATGGTCGCGGTCTTCCGTCAGGTGGGAACTGACTCCAGTGCAAGTGAGGTGGTGAAGATGTCAGCCAGCACCTCACAGAGCTGGTCCGCACATTCCTTCAGAACTTTCCCTGGGATGTTGTCTGAACATCTTGATGTTGTGCCATCTTTTAATTTGTGTATTACAGTTAGAAAAATTATGTAGAATTATTCATTTTATGATCTAGTTTGTGTATTACAGTTAGGAAAATTAAGTAGAAAAAATAATAAAAAATAGGAAAATTAAGTAGAAAAAAAAAAAAATAAAAATAAGTGTGATGTATTTTGTGTATTAGTTAGAAAAATTGTGTATTAGTTAGAAAAATTAAGTAGAATTATTCATTTTGTGATGTAGTTTGTGTATCACAGTTAGAAAAAGTAAGTAGAATTATGGGTGATGTAGTTTGTGTATTACAGTTAGAAAAATTAAGTAGAATTATTCATTTTGTGATCTAGTTTATGTATTAGTTAGAAAAATTAAGTAGAATTATTCATTTTGTGATGTAGTTTGTGTATTACAGTTAGGAAAATTAAGTAGAATTATTCATTTTGTGATGTAGTTTGTGTATTACAGTTAGAAAAATAAGTAGAATTATTCATTCTGTGATGTTGCTTGAAGGTTATCATTGGTTGAACAAACTGTGAAATAAGGGGCAGATATAATAAGATTTCATCTTCTTTCTGCTCCCTTCATTTTATCCTACTTGTATTCTTGTATCTGATGAAACTGTCTTGTATTGTTCTTTTAAAATGAATGAATAAACATCAATCAATCAATCAATCAATATATCAGTGTAGGATTCCTTTTAACATCAAGTGTAGGATCAATGCGCAATGCAATCTGCACTACATCCTTTGCCTTGCCCATTAAGTGGCACATGAGCTCTTCTTCTTGATCACAGGTAGGTATTTCTTGTTTTCTAAGGTGCATTTTAGTCAAATCCATCCAGTCACGGATTGAACATCTGTCAGTGTGGTCACCTCGGTATATCTGAAGTACCCTATCAGGTTTAACATGAACCGTCACCTGAGATAGGTCATGTTTGTCACTGTCACAGCATGAGTTCTGAGTGACACAAGAAGGCTGAGGGTCACTGTTCACATTTACAACACCGGCTGACATTAGTTTAGAAACAATTGATTCACCAATTTGTGCACCTAACTGCCCAACCATGTCTGTAAGGTGATGAAGGGCATCAACATCAGTGTGGGGTGTAGAAGTAGGGTGATTCTCCCTCATGAACCCCTCAGTAGCAGTACAACCTTGGCTTTGCCCTAGCCCTGATTCAGCACCAGCATCATATGTGAGTTTTGAATATCCTACCGCTCCACTGTCAGCAGTATGGCTGAACCACACTCCCCGACCTTTAAGCAATTTAGGAGTGGTAAACTGATCCATTGCTAACACACCAGCTAACTTTAACCATAAAACGTACTACAGTATTGTTTCTAATCAAAGAAAAAAATAAATAAAAAAAATTAAAGCTGCAAGCAGCATTGAGGCCCTTACAGCTTAGCGCCGCTCCGGCCTTATTGAGGCGACCGCGCAAACTCTAGCTCGTCTGCTCGGTCGCCATTTCGAAGTCTCTCGTGTCCACCCCGCACCAGGAGTGCACACGCACAATAAATCTGGTTCAGATCAAATGATGTCTCACAAAGATATAACAGTTTGAATAAACTAGGGGGCGCTCTGGAGTCATATCTTAAACCACAATATCAATGTGTCCACAAGGTCTCACTGATAATACACAATAAATCTGGTTCAGATCGGATGATGTATCACTGAGATATAACTATAGAAATAATGTAGGGGGTGCACTTGAGTCAAATGTTAGTCCACCTTATCAATGTGTCCACAAGGGCTCACTGATGATGCACAATAAATTTGGTTCAGATTGGATGATGTATCACTGAGATATAACTATAGAAATAATGTAAGGGGCACTTGTGTCAAATGTTAGCCCACCTTGTCAAAGTGTCCACAAGGGCTCACTGATGATGCACAATAAATCTGGTTCAGATCGGATGATGTCTCACTGAGATATAACAGTTTGAATAAACTAGGGGGCGCTCTGGAGTCATATCTTAAACCACAATATCAATGTGTCCACAAGGTCTCACTGATGATACACAATAAATCTGGTTCAGATCGGATGATGTATCACTGAGATATAACTATAGAAATAATGTAGGGGGCGCACTTGAGTCAAATGTTAGCCCACCTTATCAATGTGTCCACAAGGGCTCACTGATGATGCACAATAAATCTGGTTCAGATCGGATGATGTATCACTGAGATATAACAGTTTGAATAATCTAAGGGGGCGCTCTGGAGTCATATGTTAAACCATAATATAAATGTGTCCACAAGGTCTCACTGATGATGCACAATAAATCTGGTTCAGATCGGATGATGTATCACTGAGATATAACGGTTTGAAATAATGTAGGGGGCGCTCTAGAGTCACATGTTAAACCACAATATCAATGTGTCCACAAGGTCTCACTGATGATGCACAATAAATCTGGTTCAGATCGGATGATGTCTCACTGAGATATAACAGTTTGAATAATCTAGGGGGCGCTCTGGAGTCATATGTTAAACCACAATATCAATGTGTCCACAAGGTCTCACTGATGATACACAATAAATCTGGTTCAGATCGGATGATGTATCACTGAGATATAACTATAGAAATAATGTAGGGGCGCACTTGAGTCAAATGTTAGCCCACCATATCAATGTGTCCACAAAGGCTCACTGGTGATGCACAATAAATCTGGTTCAGATCGGATGATGTCTCACTGAGATATAACAGTTTGAATAATCTAGGGGGCGCTCTGGAGTCACATGTTGAACCACAATATCAATGTGTCCACAAGGTCTCACTGATGCTACACAATAAATCTGGTTCAGATCGGATGATTTATAACTGAGATATAACAGTTTGAATAATCTAGGGAGCGCTCTAGAGCAGACCTGGGCATTGTAAGGCCCCAGGGCCACATGCGGCCCTTTGGTTGACTCTGACCGGCCCCCGTAAGGGGAGTTACAACAAAAAAATAGTTTCTAATTTTACCTCATTTGTGGACTGCATTGCTTTAATTTTGATGTCTTTTTAAAATTCACGTACAAAATGATGCAATATGTAAATCAAGACATGCGCAATGTGCATGATTGCATTGTTGTCAAGTCACAAGACAACGTTAGCCCTCAAAAATGTCCACTCATGCTTTTTATTTTGTTGATTAATCATAACTAATACTTTTACCAGTTTGTCTAAACAATGATATTTACTGCTTTTAATAAAGAAATACTATTAATATGCAGTATTGAATTATGTCATTTCGCCCGGCCCTCCACAATATTTTCTATTTCTCATGTGGCCCCATGGAAAAAATAATTGCCCACCCCTGCTCTAGAGTCATACGTTAAACTACAATATCAATGTGTCCACAAGGTCTCACTGATGATGCACAATAAATCTGGTTCAGATTGGATAATGTCTCACTGAGATATAACAGTTTGAATAATCTAGGGGGCGCTCTGGAGTCATATGTTAAACCACAATATCAATGTGTCCACAAGGTCTCACTGATGATACACAATAAATCTGGTTCAGATCGGATGATGTATCACTGAGATATAACTATAGAAATAATGTAGGGGGCGCACTTGAGTCAAATGTTAGCCCACCATATCAATGTGTCCACAAGGGCTCACTGATGATGCACAATAAATCTGGTTCAGATCGGATGATGTATCACTGAGATATAACAGTTTGAATAATCTAGGGGGCGCTCTGGAGTCATATGTTAAACCACAATATCAATGTGTCCACAAGGTCTCACTGATGATGCACAATAAATCTGGTTCAGATCGGATGATGTATCACTGAGATATAACAGTTTGAATAATGTAGGGGGCGCTCTGGAGTCACATGTTAAACCACAATATCAATGTGTCCACAAGGTCTCACTGATGATGCACAATAAATCTGGTTCAGATCGGATGATGTATCACTGAGATATAACAGTTTGAATAATCTAGGTGGCGCTCTGGAGTCGTATGTTAAACCAAATTATCAATGTGTCCACAAGGTCTCACTGATGATGCACAATAAATCTGGTTCAGATCAGATGATGTTTCACTGAGAGATAACTAAAGAAATAATATAGGGGGCGCACTTGAGTCAAATGTTAGCCCACCATATCAATGTGTCCACAAGGGCTCACTGATGATGCACAATAAATCTGGTTCAGATCGGATGATGTCTCACTGAGATATAACAGTTTGAATAATCTAGGGGGCGCTCTGGAGTCATATGTTAAACCACAATATCAATGTGTCCACAAGGTCTCACTGATGATGCACAATAAATCTGGTTCAGATCGGATGATGTATCACTGAGATATAACAGTTTGAATAATGTAGGGGGCGCTCTGGAGTCATATGTTAAACCAAAATATCAATGTGTCCACAAGGTCTCACTGATGATACATAATAAATCTGGTTCAGATCGGATGATGTATCACTGAGATATAACATTTTGAATAATCTAGGGGGCGCTCTGGAGTCATATGTTAAACCACAATATCAATGTGTCCACAAGGTCTCACTGATGATGCACAATAAATTTGGTTCAGATCGTATGATGTATCACTGAGATATAACTATATAAATAATGTAGGTGGACGCATGAAGCACAAGTTTGAGGCCTGGCCACGCCCCTTTAGCATAAATGAAAACACAAGATTTTGATAACTTTTACTGTCCAATGTGTTAAGGGCATATTAACCAAGTTTGAAGGCAATCTTTCAAAATCCCTAAGAGGAGTTTGTTTAAATACGCAATTCAAAAACGCCAGAAAATGACCTTTGACCCAAAATGGCCGACTTTGTGTTTGTTTTTGACCAGTGCTCCAAGAGAATTTTTCGTAGATCCTGAGAAGATACATATATTCACAGAGTTTCAGAATAATCGGGCCAAAAATGGCTTGGGGCTGATGTTTTTAAATATTCTAGGGGGCGCTGTGGAGTCTATATGCTAATTAGCATAGACACCTGTTCAAGCGGTGGGCAATGATCGATCATACTGATTTTGGTACTCCTCAGATCAAATCTGTGGATTTTAGAACCAAACGTATGGTGATGGCGTTATGTCTTACTTCGCCACGTCGCCACGCCCACATGCTCCACCAAAAACGAACAGTATTGGAATGCTTGTTACACCAACATGTCTTCGGTCACTGGACACAATGCCACGCTGATTAGGGAACAGGGGTCCGATATGGACCGTTCAAGGTAAAACTTTACACTTCCTGTTGTCAGGGGGCGTGGCTTAAGTGATGTCATGATTTGACCATTCAATATTGCAGGGGACCGGATGTGCGTCAATCACTGAAGGTTTGATGTATTAGACAGTTTTCGTGTAGGAGCTATATGCATTTCGTTTTTCATGGCGAGATGTCCAACTTTGACGTCTGGCCCCGCCCCTTCAGCATCCGTGAAAACGAACCGTTTTGATAAGGTTTGTTCCTCCATGCCTTATGAAGAATTTAGCCAAGTTTGAACCAAATCGAGCGAAATCCATAGGAGGAGTTCATTCAAATGCGGAGGCTGTAAACGGCCAAAAAGGTGTTAAAATTTGGTCATCGTTCCAAAATGGCCGCCTTACCATTTATCGTACAACATTGGTGCCAGAGGGTTTTCTGTGCATCTTGATGAGGTGGACAAGTGTACCAAATTTCATGATTCTACGTCAAACTAAGGTCAATGCGGAGGGTATTTTGAAAATTTCTAGGGGGCGCTCTTGAGCCGTTTCTGTGGCGATTTTTGCCACGCCCCCAAAATACGTAATTTTTCACCAGTCCTGACGAGTCCGCCAAATTTGGTGAGTTTTCATATATGATAAAGCCTCCAAAAGGCCACTTCTTTGGGGGAAAGAAAAAAAGAAAAGAAAAATAATAAACACTACAATTACAATAGGCCTTCGCAGCGCTTAGCTGCTCGGGCCTAACAAGGCAGAACAATCACTTTAGATGGAATTGACATAAAAACCGTAGCACACCATAAAATATATATATATATATTTTTTTTTTTCAGTGATCGTAAAATAAAAGTGTTGTAATTCAGAGTCTCTTATTGACCTGACCACAAAAGGTTACGAACTGTAGAACAGATCAGGTGCACAGCAACCACGGCGAAGAGCGTCGAGCTGATCTGTAGATCCAAAGGGTCACGGCACCAGTGTAACGGATGACATCAACGAGTCTCACTCGGTCAGGTTTCAATGAAATCTTTATACTGGGGGAGAAGAGTAAAACACATCAAACTCCTCTCCAACTCACTCTCACTGCACTCCAGCCCACAGTAGTGCAGGACAACACTGTGCTACTAACATTTTTTCCCAACAAAAGTCAACAACAACAAACAATAAAAAAAAATTAATCTTTCTCACAAAAGTCATAACCTAAAAATAAAAGGGAAAACACCCACCACCTGATGGCTACAACAACACAATACAGTGAGACAGAGTTAAATAAACAGAGATTAAAAATATATATACATAACTTAATAAAACACATCAAACTCCTCTCCAACTCACTCTCACTGCACTCCAGCCTAAATGTGAAAATAATAATAATAATAATAATGAATTCAATTTATAACGTACTTTTCATTAATGAAAATCTCAAAGTGCTAGATAAAAACAATGTTCAACTGAACTGTGCTAGGTCTGCACCGGTTGTTCCCGCCAAAATAAAACAAAGAAAATTATAATAAAACTGGTTATAAAAACCCACAATGATAGTCAAAACTTCGAAAATAACACATTAACAAACAACAATAAACTACACATAGTAAGAACCTCGACATAAACAACAGCATCCGTACAGAAAATAAACATATATCACAGTAGCAAACTTTCCTCTGACTTATCCACAGTAGTATAGGATAACGTTGTGATGGAAAAGAGGAAGGCAGCAGCTATGAGAGCTGAACAGGGCTACGGAAGCCCAGGAGGCACAAACGAGGCAGAGTGCAGAAAGGCAAAATCAACAAATAAAAATAACTGAATAAGATAAAATTCACAAATTCTCAATATAAAATGAATTAAAAATATTTAATAAAAGCACATTTGTAACTCTGTTACACTTGTTGTTCCAAAGTCAGTAGTTGCTCCTGTGGTGAATCCTCTGTGATGTTGTCATTTTTAATAGCATCCGCATAGGATCAGTGTTTAATTTCCAGTCCGTTAATCAACAAATCGTTGTTACTTACTTACTGACTGACTGACTGAATGACTGTATGACATATACCATATTTTCCGGTGTATAGGTCGCACCTTTTTATGTTTTTTTCAAGGCCTGCGACCTATACTCAGGTGCGACCTATATATGGCTTGTTATCACTTTCGGCGAAACAAATTTTTAAATCCAGCTCATTTCACAATTACGTTCATTTATTAAGGAAAAGTTCAGCTCAGACACATATTTGCTATAATTTTTATCAAACAAATAATTGTTTTTAAGTGTTAATCTTCTTAAAAGCCTTGCTGTGTGCTCCTGTGGCAGACATTTGCAGCAGAGCTAAACGTAGGTGCGACCTATACACCAGTGCGACCTATCTAGGGATGTTTCCAATTTATTAATAAAATAAAAGTAATCCCTTTGTGTTGAACGACATAGACAAACATGAAGATGTTATTATTTCTGCACAAGAAGTTGTGGATATTCAGAGTCAGAGAGAGTCAGAGAGTCTTTATTGTCATTTGCACCGCATGTGGTACATGAGATGAAAACGAGATTATGTACATTGTATATTGTTATGAAGCTGAAAAATAATAAGGCATAAGATATCCGCAGAGCATTTAAAATTTGCAAGCAGGAAACTTTTTCCCTTGCTAGCCATTTGTTTCACTGGGTTTTTAATTCATGGCATTTTACCAGATTCTATACTGTCTGTGATTTTAGTGCCTATTGTTAAGAATAAGGCTGGTAAGATAAATAGCAAAGACAACTATCGACCTATAGCTCTAGCCAGTACTTTATCAAAGGTCTTGGAGAGAGCTATGTTAAACAGAATGGAGAAGTTTCTCCTGACATCCGATAATCAGTTTGGCTTCAAACCAAACCTTGGCACTGATATGTGCATTTTTGCTCTCAAGGAGATCTTGGATCTATACAATAGGCATAATACCACAATTTTTACGTGTTTTATAGATGCTTCAAAAGCGTTTGATTATGTAAATCATGGGAAATTGTTTTATAAATTGCATGAAAGAGGAGTACCAAAATATCTTTTAAGAATCTTAGTGTATTGGTATGCTCACCAGTCTATGTGTGTAAAATGGGGAAAATCTGTTTCATCGTCTTTTTATGTGAGTAATGGTGTGCGACAAGGCAGCATTTTGTCTCCTTGCTTTTTTAACGTGTATATGGATGATTTATCTAAACTGCTGAATCAATGTAGGACTGGTTGTTGGGTTGGTAATAGAACCATCAACCACCTGATGTATGCTGATGATCTTGTTATATTTTGTCCATATAGTGCTGGTCTGCAGCAACTGTTAAGAGTTTGCTCGCAGTATGGACTGGACTTTGACATCAAATATAATGCAATAAAAAGTATCATCATGATTATCAGGAGCAAAGAGGACACTAAATTATCTTTCCCTGACTTCACTCTGTCTGGCAACATCCTCAAAGTCAGTGAGGAGGTGAAATACTTGGGACATTACATAACCGCTGACCTGTCTGATGACAGGGACATTTACAGGCAGCGTTGTATGCAATATGTACAAGCTAATGTGCTTCTTCGGAGGTTCTCTATGTGCTCAGTGTCTGTAAAAACTGCACTCTTCAAAACATATTGTACCCCAATGTACACTGCACACCTGTGGCGGCATTACAGAAAGAGCAGTATGCATAAACTACAGGTGGCATACAATGATGGCATGAGGATGCTGCTTAAGGTGCCGCGATGGAGTAGTGCCAGCCAGATGTTTGCAAATGCCAATGTACCAACTTGTGCAGCTGTGCTTCGTAACCTTATGTACAGATGTATGTGTAGGCTAACAAACTCTGCAAATAGCATCATCTATACTCTGACCAACCCTGCACAAAGCTCGGTTAGGTTCTATTCAAGTCTGTGGAATCACTGGCGCCTTAAATTATTTGGCAATGGATGAACATTCTATTTTTACTGTGTCTTGATGTTATCTTTTTAATTTTTTATATATTTTTATTTTTGGTGGTGGTTGTTTTTGTTACTATGGACCATATGCGTCTGAAATAAAGTTTTGATTGATTATTGGTGATAATTGGACAATGCGACCTATACACAGGTGCGACCTATACACCAGAAAATACTGTACTTACTGTGTATACATGCCATACAGTATGTACAGTATACACAGTATACTTATAATCTAGCTACTTTTTTTTTTCATTACTTTTTCCTTTTGATTGTACATTTGGTTGCCTTTTTTTTTTTGGTATTTCAAAAAATTTAATTTGTATGCCCCTTTTATGACTGTCTGTTTTCATCATTGTTCTCCACTGTTGTCATCATTCTTTGTTAAAGAAATCAGGTCTCTTATAAATGAGTCCCCGAGGCTCAGTGGGATTAGCCTGTATAAATAAAGGTTGAATGAGTATGTATACTTTATTAATCCTGGGGGGAGACATGAGGTAAGTAAATACTCTTAAATAGCAGCAGTGTCTTGTTGTCACGTGTTGTTTGTACAATGTTTTGAATATTAAATATGTAACGATCAAAAGAGCCTTTACTTACACTTTTTAAAAATAAGAGTTCAGATAGAAAACTGTGAAAACTTGACTCCATCCATCCATCCATTATCTTTGCCTGCTTCTTCCATTTTGGGTCATGGGGGTCGCCGGTGCCCATATCCAGCAATCAATGTGCGAGGGGCGGGGTACACCCTGGACGGGTCGCAAGTCCATCACAGGGCCACATAGAGACAAACAACCATTAACGCTCTCACTCACACCTAGGGTCAATTTAGAGTCACCAGTCAGTCTAACATGCATGTTTTTGGACTGTGGGAGGAAACTGGAGTACCCGGAGAAAACCCACACATGCAAGGAGAGAACATGCAAACTCCACCCAGAAAGGCCCCTGGACCGAGATTTGAACCAGGGACCTGCTTGCTGAGAGCCAGCAGCTCTACCAGTTGTGCCACCGTGCTGCCCAACTTGACTCCATATATGAGAAATTTGAGAGAAAACATGAAGTTCTTTAGTGAGAGACATTCCAGGTGAAAGAAGGCACATGACAGAAATTGTAATAAAATGAAACAAAGATAGGATATATGCTTCAGTGCTCGTCAGCATCATGATTCATGGCATATAGACATTAAATCAGAAGCTATCATCCTGGTCGTAAGATTTGTTTTCCCCCTGCAGGTACATTCGATCAGAGCGCTCTGTGATCCTCATTAACTTCTGCCTCTCCATCATCTCCTCTAATGCCCTTATTCTCATTGGACAGACTCAGACAAGGAATAAGGTGAGCACCAATCAGAAGCTTTCTCACTGAACTCCAGTTGGCCGTGTATGTGTTCAACATGCCATTCTTTGTTGTTCCAGATCTTATGCACCCTGATTGCAGCGTTGCTTCATTTCTTCTTCCTGTCTTCGTTCTGCTGGGTTCTGACTGAGGCGTGGCAGTCGTACATGGCAGTGACGGGTCGCCTTAAGAATCGTATTATCCGCAAGCGTTTCCTGTGTCTCGGCTGGGGTGGGAACTTTCACATTGTCTGTTTTCTTTGCTTCCCTACTTTGTGTGTGCATTTACACTCTTTTTAATTTATGTATTCTCTTCAAGGTCTCCCAGCTCTTGTTGTTGCAGTTTCAGTGGGATTCACTAAAGCAAAAGGCTACGGAACACCAAGCTAGTAAGCATGCTTTCCAATGGATTTATCATCATGAGCATCCTCTTTGACTGTTATTGCGTGGTGATTTAACAAGTAAAGTTTTATGTCTATGCATCAACTTTTCTCTTTGTGTGCTCCATGTGTATTTTACTGTCCTGATTCTTCTCATGCACACACTTTATCCTTGTTCTATTCCTGATATTTGCAATGTTCAGTGTTCCTTCCTCAACTTGAATTCTTCTGATCAACTCTGTTGTCATTCTGTATCCTCTTACTTGTCCCTTGAAGCTGCTGGCTCTCTTTGGAAGGAGGGCTTCTCTATGCCTTTGTTGGACCTGCTGCAGCTGTAGTATTGGTATTTTTTTAACCTTTTTAAGTCTGTTTGGTGACCGTCAGAGCTTCTGCACTAAAGCCAAATTCACCTCCAGCATCATGTAGCAGTGACCTCTGAACACACTAACGTTAGTCTGCATGTGTCCATCCATGTGATTGTGATTTTGTTCGAAAAGTGTTTCCATTTAAGAAAAACACATTTGCGTCAATTTTTGAAACTTGGGAATCATTTTAAAATGATGATACAACTGAAATAAGAGCTCAGACAAAGTTACATTAGTGTGTTGAATTCATTTGAAAGGGCTTTTTGATAATTACAGAAATGTGCAGAAGGTACAGTATAAAGACAATGTAA
>JBBPBX010005972.1:40185-65995 GCA_038048925.1 Garcialebias charrua
TATATATATATAAACACATACACTGCTTGGCCAAAAAAAATAATGTTACCACCTGGATTTAACTAAGTAAATGGTACAAGCCTCCTATTGAATAATTACTGCATGGGCAATTATCTTTCAGCTGGCAAGAAGTTATCTCAACTGGTGGAATGAGTTGCTTCTCATTTCTTAAACAACCATGTCGAAAGACGCATGGCGTTGTCGTGGAAAAGATGTCAGTCTCTTTGAGAAGGGTCAAATTATCGGCATGCATCAAGCAGAGAAAACATCTAAGGAGATTGCAGAGACTATTAAAATTGGGTTAAGAACTGTCCAATGCATTAATAAAAACTGGAAGGATAATGGGGACCCATCGTCTTTGAGGAAGAAATGTGGCCGGAAAAAAAATCCTGAATGATCGTGATTGTCAATCACTTAAACGTTTGGTGAAATCAAATCGAAGAAAAACAACAGTAACACTCAGGGCTATGTTTAATAGTGCAAGTAAGAGCATTTCCTCACGCACAATTGGAAGGGAACTCAAGGGATTGGGACTGAACAGCTGTGTAGCCTTAAAGTGGGCCTCAACACGCTCTGAAACTGTAACTCCTCCCCCGAAGGAGATTCAAAATCTCCCTCAAAATGGGCGTGTCGAGAGACAAGGAGGGGAGGAGGTTGGGGGTTGTCCTACGTTCACGCCTCCTCCAGCAACAACCTAACAAACTAAAACTCTAGCCAACAACATAAACCAAGCAACAACAAAGAATAAACATGTAGATGTATTTATCTATTCCACCCGACCTATCCAAAACAAAAGGCTAAAAAAAATGAAAATAATAAAGTTCTCCGTGACCGGGGATCGAACCCGGGTCTCCCGTATCCCAACCCAGTTCATACACCACTGATCCAACTTGGCATTCATGCATTGTCCTCTATCGCACAGTATTAAAACAAATACAACCAAATATTTTCGATGAAGTGAAAAATATTCTTAAAATAAATGACTTAAAATATACAAATAACTAGTGCCATTCCGAAAACTATAATATGCTTTGTTGGAGAGCTTTTCAGGAGTGAAATGTAGCACTTCCATATAAGGTATGAACTGCTGCAGGACGTCTCATCTCCGTAGGGGATTGGCTCTGCTTGAACCGCGTTCGTGATATCAGAGTGTACAAGACACATCAGATTGAACAGTCCATGACCAATATGAAAAGTAAGGTGCAATACCTATGTTCAACCCATAGGACTACCATAAACACGGTTTTAGACCAAATATTGCTGATTTACACAAATACGAACAATTACATGAAAATTAACACAGACATAGTGCTATGAAACATTTTAAACACATTCTAGGGAGTTTATCAGCTAAAAAAAGTTAAATTTTGGTTTAGTTCCTCTTTAAGAAAACCACTAATCAGTGAGGCTAACTGGAAAAAAAGGCTTCAATTTGCTAGGGAACATAAATATGGGATTCTGGTGCAATGGAAGAAGGGCATGTGGTCTGATGAGTCCATATTTATCCTGTTCCAGAGTGATAGGTGCATCAGGGTAAGAAGAGAGGCAGGTGAACCCATCATGCCTAGTGCCTAGTCATCAATGCAAGATCTTGGTGAAAAATGAAAGTAACATTGGATGTAAATAGATCTTGTGACATTGCAGAAGCTTATTGAAACAATGCCACAGTGAATGCATGTCCTAATCAAAGCAAAAGGCGGTCCAACGAAATATGAGTGTGAACTTTTTTTGGTAGCAAATTTTTTTTGGCCAAGCAGTGTATATTATTGATATTGATAATGTAATGTGTATATCAGAGTCAGAGATTCTTTATTGTCATTCGCAACACATGTAGTACATGTGATGAAAAAAGATTATGTACACAGGGTCCCTGTTACATCCAACAATAAAAAGTAAAAGAAAAACAGTAACAACCTCTAAGATATGAACGTTGATTACGTATTGTAACCCCAGATTCTATGAGTGTTAGCGTAGCCCTTTAAAAGCTGTCACTTATTGGGTAACCCATGCACAATACGCCAAAACACTGAAAACTTCTAGTCAACGCCCACCTGCTGTGGGCCCCACCCGGTCCTACTATAAAACTGCATCTGGACGGGTGGTCGGCTCCCAAAAGGCATATTATTTTCTTCAGCCAATTGAGAGCCAGTGAGGCTCAGTTTTTAAAGGGCTACGCTTACACTGATAGAATCTGGGGTAACCAACGTTCTATTTTGTGTAAGCTTCTCCCTTTAAAAGCTGTCGCTCATTGGGTTTAAAGGGCGGAGCAGGATAGGGTCCATGCCTCACTGGGTCTGACCGAGGACCATAACCTCATTTTGACATCCACCTAAACTTCATTCAAGTGTAATTAAGCACCCTTGATTCATGTAGCTGGTGCGTACTGTATTGCAGGCATGCAAACCTCTGTGCCTGATCTTAGCTGAATGAATGTTTATTCATATCAGGCAAAGGAAACATTTCCAATGAAGGAGAAAGGATTTTTCCTGTTTGAAGGAATATTTATACAAAAACAACATCCATCAAATAAAGACAGAAACAAGGCTGTGTTGTTTTGTCAATAATTGTTTTGTTGTTGTTTTCCCTTCTTATTTTGATTTGATTTGATTTGACAGTTGTTCGACTGAAAATAACAATCACTCTGCCACAACTCTGAGAACTGAATGCATCAGTGATGAGCTAGAGACATCTCGTAAATAAAAACAGATGAAAGGGGTCGTGACGACCACGAAGCCGCAGAGCAGATGTCCTACACAGAGACTCCTCTGTGCAGAGCAGTGGAGGTTGAAATTCCTCTTGTGGAATGGACCCTGAGTCCTTCAGGAGGTTTGAGGCCAGAAGAGCTGTAGGCATGTGAAATGGTTTCACATAACCAGTGTGACAAACATTGGGAAGATAAAGGCTGACCCTGTGATCGTTCCCGGAATTTGCAAACAACTGATCGGATTTACGCACCGCGGCTGTACATTCCACATAACACCTGATTGCGCGTACTAGGCAGAGCAGGTGCAATTGTTCCTCCTCTGCATTTTTGTGGGGAGGAGGACAGAACCCATCCAGCGTGATGACTCTGGATCTGAACAAACTTGTTATGTTTTTAGGTATAAAAGCAGGATTTGACCGAAGTTCAGCTGAACTTCCATCTCCTTGAATTTTGAAACAAGAGGGAACGACGGACAGACCTGACAAGTCGCTCACTCTTGTAACTGATGTCAGAGCTAACAACAAGGCTGTTTTAAAGACAAATACTTCAAAGGTATCTGACTCAAAAGCTCAAATGGATCTTTAGTCATAGCATTGAGGATGCATGCTAGGTCCCATTGTGGTGCCAGAGCTCGTGCCATTGGTCTAAGCCAGCAAGCGCCTTTCAGGAACCGTTTTGTTAAAGGAGACCACAGATAGGTTTTTAAAATTTTTATGGTATGTCTGTGGGGTTACCAGACAATGTTCATTCAATTTAATACACAAAATAATTCTTATATAATCAATTATACCCTTTTTAATTCTGCCATTTTTAACTTTCGTTTTGAACGACTGGTTTATGATAATGAGATCTCGTGGCCACGCCCTTCAAAGATCTGTTTCATTAACTCCGCCCTCCAAAGGTAGACGAGGATGTCTGAACTTGCGTTACTGCCACCCAGAGCCCTGTATAGCTGAGCTGAACTGGACTGCGACATATTTATTGTGGGACAGATCAGACGTGTACAAGTTGTCGTGTCATTTTTAGTTTTTCCTCTGTAATAAATGTACAACTCCCCTGAAGTCTCCCTCCCTCCCCCTGTGTTCGCGCGCTGGAGGGAGCGGATGTCACTCGCAGTGGACACACACACACACACACATACAGTGGGGTTGTCTCCCTCGATCAGCGTACGCACACACACACACACATACACACACAGGTTTGTTAATGTGGTTTAGCGGTACGTAGTCTGGCCTGCTATGACACATAAACCAACCAACACACACACACATACACACACACACACTGCAACATGCTGCATCGCTGTTCATTCAAGACTCCCATCTGAAAACTATGCCATTTTCTGGGCCAGGAGGGTAAGAGAATCTTTGCAACGCTCACGTTAGCTGGCTAGACTCTGTGACATTTTTAGCCATTGTGCTGACATGAAATAAGGAAAAAAAACCGTCACCTCTTTTATACTGAAGTGGGTGGAGCATCACCAGGGGTTGCTAGGTGATGGGGCGGGACAAAGGTTGGGGTGGGTTGTGGTTATGGGTTGTGGCTGCTGTTTGTAACGTCACAAACCGTAGGAAGTGAAAACAAAGTGTTTCTATCAAAGAAAAATAAATATACTTAGAGTAAATAAACCACTGGGTACATTTTTTTGGCCCTAGGACTGTTTTTTTATGAAGTACATACCCAAAGTTGAGTAAAAAAAACATTAACAAGTGAATTTTGAATATGTGGTCCCCTTTAAAGTGTGATTGAAAACTGTTCTATCATTGAAACCTTCATGAAAGGAGGAGATCTCTGCAGCATAAAGGCTCCAGTATAGCTCTGCGTTCGGTCGTACGCCGCTCTACTCCGTTCGAATGCAGAATCACATGCGAATGCCCGTAGGGCATGTACACGCCAAGCTAAAAATTTTACGACTGCAAACGCAAGCGCGTTGTCACACAATAAACTGCCCGGCGCTGGACTGTTTTGTATGTGACACAAATTTATTAAATTATCCTTCTTCATCCCTGATCTGGCCTTTTCTTTTGTTTTTTTGCCAAAAGTCAAGTGATGGCTTCCTCTTCCATTGACTCCATGACTGAAATGATGAGAAATTAATTAATTTGTCATGAGCAAATTAAACTCGGTTCCAACATGTCTGCGCGAGGTTCTGCAAATTTCCGGGTGTAATGGTCTGATGTGTGGGCAACAGGACCAGCGCTCTCTGTTTTTAGTTTATTTTTTAGAACTTTTTATTAACATATAAACACAGAACACTGCAACGGCTGGAGTTGCGGGCTCTCACATTTTTTACTACCAGACCTGTCAATCAATTCAGTAGGCGTGTCAGCAAATGACCAATCAGCGACCTCAATTTGTCCCGTAGGTAAACGCTCTGCCCTGCATCTGCTCAAATCACGTCAAGAATTTGGTGCGAAAATGCTGGAGCCTCACGTTGAGCTATGGGGGCGAACTGCCTGCGCACAGAACGTGTACATGGACCAGCGTACGGCCAAACGCAGAGCTATACTAAAGCCTTAAGTTTTAATTGTGCTAAAAGCTAAATTTCTGTCCAGCAGCAGTTGTAGGTAGGTTAAAATGTAGCCTAGAGGACAATAAATTGGATCCACCTCCTTTTCTAAGCACCATCACTGAAAAGCAATAATCTCGTTTTCATCACATGTACCACATGCGGTGCAAATGACAATAAAGACTCTCTGACTCTGACTCTGACTCTGATTTAGAAGCGTTAACAGCTATAGTGGCTTTTGCGCGTGCTCCTTGGATGGTGCATATTACGTCTTTAGAAAAACCAAAATTTTCTAAGCGTTCTCGTTGAGCGACCAGACCCACAGGTGGTGACTTATTACAGGAAAACTCCTGATTGCTCCTCCCGCCTGCAAGAGCGCATCGTCTCTCTATCCATGATTGACTCGTCAGCTGTTACAGCACCAGGAACTACGGTGGGTTTGTGCGTTCCAGAGCGATCAGAATCATTGTCAAATTCTCCTCTCTCACCCTCTCCAGCAGTGCTAGTAACAGAGGAACTGGAGAAAATGCATAAATTAACGTTTTTGGCCACGGTTTGTACGCAAACGCGTTCACCCCTAATGGGAGGGGGGCTTAAAGAGAAGAACAGGGGACACTGGGAGTTCTCTTGAGTGGCCATCAGGTCCACTTCCGCTTTCCCGAACCTGCTCCAGATTTGTGAGATCAGATCTGGGTGAAGGCTCCAATCCCTGTCCAGAGGGCCTCCTTTGTCTGAGGACTTTCTGTACTGTGAGGAGTTCTAGTACCTTTATGTGAAGAGATGTGCCGACCGGCCACACCCCTCCTACTGTTTGTAACAGGCAGGTCCCTCCCTAGCCGGAGACACGTCTGTGAACACCGATGTGAATGACATCACTTTGCCTAGGGTAACTCCTTCTGATAAATTCAAGGGATTCCCCCAATGGATCAGGTCCGCCCTCACAGATGGAGGAGGGTGATCAGGTGCAGTTTGTGATATGCAAGGTCGATTTTCAGTCGATTTAACCATCTTTACAGGCGACGCATAAACAATAACCCCAGCGGGACTATCACGTGCATAGCAGACATTGTTCCTAATAATCTCATGATTGTTAACGTTGTTACTGTCATGCGAGGCCGGACAAGCTGGAGCAGTGATGTCAGAGATTCCTTTCTCTGATCTGACAGAACAGCTGGCATGCTCTCTGAGTCTAAATTCACTCCCAAGAATGTAATTTGTTGGGACGGAGTTACTGAGCTCTTCTCCCAATTTATGGTGAAGCCCAGATGAGACAGATGTTTCACTAAAACAACTGTTTGTGAATCTGCCTCTTCTTTGGACCGAGATAACAGCAGAAGATCGTCCAGATAAAACAGTATTTTCATACTTTTTGTTCGGAGTGGTTGGAGGGCCGTTTCCATGCATTTTGAAAATGTACGTGGAGCAAGCACATAACCAAAAAGTGAGGCGATTGTATTGATAACAGGTCCCTTGAAAGGAAAAGCGGAGGAACTTCCTGGGCTTGTTTATTCTTGGAATGTGAAAATAAGCATCCTTTAGATCTATTGACATAAACCATTCCCCTTGCGTCACGTATTCGAGAACACGTTTCACAGTCAGCATGTGAAAAGGGGCATTATATGATGAATTTGTTGAAGGCTGACAGATCCAGAATTGCTCTGAGCCCCCCCCCCCCCCGATTTATTTGGAAACCAGGAGGTACCTGGAGTAAAAACCAGCTTTATCCTCTCCCTGGGGGACACTGGAAAACACATATTTTTCTAAGCGCTCCTTGTCCTGGAGATGTTAACTTTGTTTCTAACACTCTGTTGAATTCCAGTGGTGTTCATGCAAACTGCAGAGGGTAACCTTCGTGAATTAAACGGCGTAGCCACCTGTTTTAAAGTGCAAGTTTCCTGCCACGGCCCGTTGCACACTGAGAGTGGGAGCGCATGAATGTTTACTCTTGTGAGGGAGAATAAAAGAGCCTCTAACCACCGTCAAGTTTATCAGCTTCTGACTGTGCCCGGTTGTGTCAAAGAACTGGCGTTAGCGGGTGAACAAAACAAGCGCCACTTCCGTGTTAGTTTTTTTCATCACTCGCTTCTGTCAGACTGACATGAGGAAGAGACGTGTAACCCCTGTGTAAAGCTCTCACTTTAACTACAGGTTCATGACTTTACCTGAGTGTGTGGGGGCAGAAAAATCCTTGTGTCATTTTGACACTATCTTATTGTCAACATCTCACCACTCTGTGTCTTCTGACAGCTGTCAGTGCTCGTCTCTTCTTACAGACGAGGAGGTGGGGCTGCTGGGTGCATGCTGTTTTCGCTGAGCTCAGCTGCACGGGCTGCTGTTTGTGAATCATTACACCAAAATCAGTTACTATTTTTGCTCACCTTTAAAAAGTTGCATCAGGCCAACTTTCTCATTAGTTGTGGGGGATGTGTTTAAAAAACGGAAGAGATGGATTCAACATGTCAGAATGAAAAACTCGCTTTTGAGAGATGTTTTTTTTTTTTTAATTTTTCACTTCAAAAACACTGCTCATTTCATTCAATACACCCCCAGCAAACCTTCATTTTTTAAACTGTCCGCCGTGTGTCCTCTGGGAGAAACTGATGGAGGAGCTACAAAAAATGTTGCAACGGCCGTGGGACGTCTTTATTGCTGGCGGAAGAGCTTGCTTTGATCTCGCCAACGGCCAGGTGTTCGAGCGGCGCGGGAGTCTGGGGAGGGTCACGTGTTTCTGCACCTGTTCCAGGGCTTTGATATAGCTGGATCAGGACCGACTGAAAAATGGGGGCCGAAAAGGCCTGGATGGACGGAAATGGTTTCAGCCACATCTGACTCTGCCACGATGTTACCTAGGATGAGATGCAGGAGGAGCGCGTCGCCAGCGTTACACACAGTTTGGTGATCCTGTCCGCTGTGCCAATTTTCTCAGATTCTGTGGAGGACGGGTTTGGATGTTGTTAGTTGCTGCCCCCACCTGCGATGAGCGTCAGCTTTGCGGTGAGCTGATCACCGTTCAAGGTGGCGCCGACTCCAAATCTCCTGAAAAGGCAGGGTGGAACGGCCACTAGCTGTTCAGCTTCTGAGCGTGAAGGCAGTACCGGCTCCAAAAACTCATGAAAAAGGCAAGATGGAGCAACTACTAGCGGTTCAGCTTCTGAGCGTGAAGGCGGTACCGGCTCCAAAAAAACTACTGAAAAAGGCAGGATGGAGTGGTTGCTAGCTGTTCTGCTCAGAGGGGGACGTGTTCGCGAATCTGTGTCCGACGGGTCCAAAAGAAAAAAGAAAATGTCGGGCGAACATTTCCCCCTTGGTTGAAACTTGTCCTCCATAGAGGAAAAGAGCTCAAACCGGGCTCTACTTCTCCTCAGACGAAAAGGTAAAAATTTAAATTACAAGTTGGATGGGAAAAGAGCGGGTCCAAAGCTTGCCGAGCGTGTTATCAGCTCCCAGGTAGCTTTCACACAGGACATGCAGGTCCGTCGAAAAAAATGTAGCCCATCTGGCACACAGGGCACAGACGGATGGTCTTCTTTGTCATTGAAGTAGTGTGTTCTTCGCATTGGCTGAAGAAAAACGGGAGCCGACCTCCGGTCCAGATGCAGTTTTATAGTAGGACCGGGTGGGGCCCACAGCAGGTGGGCGTGGAATAGAAGTTTTCAGTGATTTGGTGCGTTGCGCACGGGTAACCCAATAAGCGACAGCTTTTAAAGGACAAAGCTTACACGAAATAGAACTAAGAAAAACATAAACTAAAAATACACTAGGCACTAATAGCATAAAAACTACTTCGAACAGCAGCATAAACATGAGTCTGTATGAACAGATGAGCACAAATGAACACAGCAACATGAAACAGATCAGCAGCAACATGAAACAGATCAGCATCAACATGAAACAGATCAGCATCAAGATGAAACAGATCAGCATCAACATGAAACAGATCAGCATCAACATGAAACAGATCAGCAGCAACATGAAACAGATCAGCAGCAACATGAAACAGATCAGCAGCAACATGAAACAGATCAGCAGCAACATGAAACAGATCAGCAGCAACATGAAACAGATCAGCAGCAACATGAAACAGATCAGCAGCAACATGAAACAGATCAGCAGCAACATGAAACAGATCAGCAGCAACATGAAACAGATCAGCAGCAACATGAAACAGATCAGCAGCAACATGAAACAGATCAGCAGCAACATGAAACAGATCAGCAGCAACATGAAACAGATCAGCAGCAACATGAAACAGATCAGCAGCAACATGAAACAGATCAGCAGCAACATGAAACAGATCAGCAGCAACATGAAACAGATCAGCAGCAACATGAAACAGATCAGCAGCAACATGAAACAGATCAGCAGCAACATGAAACAGATCAGCAGCAACATGAAACAGATCAGCAGCAACATGAAACAGATCAGCAGCAACATGAAACAGATCAGCAGCAACATGAAACAGATCAGCAGCAACATGAAACAGATCAGCAGCAACATGAAACAGATCAGCAGCAACATGAAACAGATCAGCAGCAACATGAAACAGATCAGCAGCAACATGAAACAGATCAGCAGCAACATGAAACAGATCAGCAGCAACATGAAACAGATCAGCAGCAACATGAAACAGATCAGCAGCAACATGAAACAGATCAGCAGCAACATGAAACAGATCAGCAGCAACATGAAACAGATCAGCAGCAACATGAAACAGATCAGCAGCAACATGAAACAGATCAGCAGCAACATGAAACAGATCAGCAGCAACATGAAACAGATCAGCAGCAACATGAAACAGATCAGCAGCAACATGAAACAGATCAGCAGCAACATGAAACAGATCAGCAGCAACATGAAACAGATCAGCAGCAACATGAAACAGATCAGCAGCAACATGAAACAGATCAGCAGCAACATGAAACAGATCAGCAGCAACATGAAACAGATCAGCAGCAACATGAAACAGATCAGCAGCAACATGAAACAGATCAGCAGCAACATGAAACAGATCAGCAGCAACATGAAACAGATCAGCAGCAACATGAAACAGATCAGCAGCAACATGAAACAGATCAGCAGCAACATGAAACAGATCAGCAGCAACATGAAACAGATCAGCAGCAACATGAAACAGATCAGCAGCAACATGAAACAGATCAGCAGCAACATGAAACAGATCAGCAGCAACATGAAACAGATCAGCAGCAACATGAAACAGATCAGCAGCAACATGAAACAGATCAGCAGCAACATGAAACAGATCAACAGCAACATGAAACAGATCAACAGCAACATGAAACAGATCAGCAGCAACATGAAACAGATCAGCAGCAACATGAAACAGATCAACAGCAACATGAAACAGATCAGCAGCAACATGAAACAGATCAGCAGCAACATGAAACAGATCAGCAGCAACATGAAACAGATCAGCAGCAACATGAAACAGATCAGCAGCAACATGAAACAGATCAACAGCAACATGAAACAGATCAACAGCAACATGAAACAGATCAGCAGCAACATGAAACAGATCAGCAGCAACATGAAACAGATCAGCAGCAACATGAAACAGATCAGCAGCAACATGAAACAGATCA
Organism: Garcialebias charrua; assembly: GCA_038048925.1. Taxonomy (NCBI): domain Eukaryota; kingdom Metazoa; phylum Chordata; class Actinopteri; order Cyprinodontiformes; family Rivulidae; genus Garcialebias; species Garcialebias charrua. The sequence goes on from JBBPBX010005972.1 coordinate 50,999, forward strand.
GCAGCAACATGAAACAGATCAGCAGCAACATGAAACAGATCAGCAGCAACATGAAACAGATCAGCAGCAACATGAAACAGATCAGCAGCAACATGAAACAGATCAGCAGCAACATGAAACAGATCAGCAGCAACATGAAACAGATCAGCAGCAACATGAAACAGATCAGCAGCAACATGAAACAGATCAGCAGCAACATGAAACAGATCAGCAGCAACATGAAACAGATCAGCAGCAACATGAAACAGATCAGCAGCAACATGAAACAGATCAGCAGCAACATGAAACAGATCAGCAGCAACATGAAACAGATCAGCAGCAACATGAAACAGATCAGCAGCAACATGAAACAGATCAGCAGCAACATGAAACAGATCAGCAGCAACATGATGTGATATTTCACAGTGATTATTCTTATTTATTTATTCATGAGTCTAACAGCCTCAGGGTAGAAGCTGTTCCTCAGTCTAGTGGTTCTACATTTGATGCTCCTCAACCTCCGTCCTGAGGGGAGTGGGGCAAAGAGTGAGTGTGCTGGGTGAGTGAAGTCTTTCATGATGCAGGTGGCTCTCTTCCTGCATCTGGAGGTGTAAATGTCTGTGATAGTGGGGAGACTGACTCCAACATCTTCTGTGCAGCCTTCACCACTCTCTGTAAAGCTTTTCTTTCTGCAGCTGTGCAGCCTCCATGATAATGATATTGATAATGTAATTCATTCATTCATTCATTCATTCATTCATTCATTCAGTCAACCTTTATTTAAACAGATAAATCACACAGAGCCTCAATGACTAATTTGCAAGTGAGACCTGTTTGGACAGACAATAAGTAGTGAAAGTGACAACATGGGTTTTAGAGGCAAAAATGTCCTAACATGCTCAATTTTTTTTCTGAAGATTAAATGCATGAAAAAAAAGTGCACACAGGCACATAAGTGCAGTGAGTCTTACCATACCATACCATACCATTTTATTTATAAAGCACTTTAAACAGGAACAAGTCCACACCAAAGTGCTGGACAAACAAACACGCAACAGGCAACACAGACAATGAAGTACAACACGAAAAACATAAAAACATTGCAGATCATAAATCAAACGATCCAATACAAATCAGCTGGCATTGAAAGCGATGGAGTAGTAGTGAGTTTTTAACCGGGATTTGAAAACCGAGAGGGAGGGGGCCTGTTTGATGAGCAGCGGTAACTCGTTCCAGAGTCTTGGGCCTGCTACAGAGAACGCCCTGTCACCCCTGCGCTTAAGGCGAGTTTCTGGAACTATTAAGAGTACCTGATCCTCTGACCTCAAAGCACGTGGAGGGACATATGGGTGTATCAGATCCGAGAGATAGGCGGGGGCGAGACTGTTCAGCGATTTGTAGACATACATGAGAATTTTGAATTGGATTCGAAGATGAACCGGTAGCCAGTGAAGGGAGGCCAAGACTGGTGTAATGTGCTCTCTTTTGCGTGTGCTGGTTAAAAATCGGGCAGCTGCGTTCTGAACCAGTTGTAATCGTGCAATGGTGGCTTGACTGACGCCAAACAGAAGTGAATTGCAGTAATCAAGCCTAGATGTAATGAATGCGTGAATCACTGTCTCCAGGTGCTTTTTGGATAATATGGGCTTCAGCTTAGACAGACGCCTCAGCTGGAAAAAACAGGATTTGACGATCATGTTTACATGACTGTTGAGTTTCATGGAAGGATCCATTATCACTCCCAGATTTTTGACTTTTTGTTTTTCGGATAGGGGTAGAGCAGACAGGTCAATGCAGTGGTTTGAGGTTGTGTCATTGGGAAGGAACAATATGGCTTCAGACTTCTTATCATTGAAGCTTAAGAAATTTAAAGCCATCCAGTCCCTGATGTCAGCCAGGCAGTCGAGCAGAGGTTGAATAGAGCCTGTACCATTTTGTCTTAGGGGGAAGTAGATTTGACAGTCATCAGCGTAGAAGTGGAAAGGTATATTGTGTTTCCGGAAAATAGCACCGAGTGGCAGCAGGTATAAGGAGAACAAGAGAGGACCCAGGATGGACCCCTGCGGAACCCCCCATTTAAGAGCCGCCACTGCAGAAGTAAAATCATTGATGGACACACAAAAAGACCTGTCAGAGAGGTAGGATCTGAACCAGTTTAGGGCTGATCCTGAGATGCCCACCCACTGCTCCAACCTAGCAATGAGGATCTCATGGTCGATGGTGTCAAAAGCGGATGTGAGGTCCAATAGGACAAGCAGCACAGAGTCACCAGTATCTGTGGATAGAAAGATGTCGTTAAAAACCTTCAGTAGGGCAGTCTCAGTGCTGTGGAGGGATTTGAAGCCAGACTGGAATAGCTCGGGGATAGCGTGATCCTCCAGGAAGCACTTTAGTTGGGACTCAACTATTTTCTCTAGAAGTTTAGAAACAAATGGGAGTCTGGAGACAGGCCTGAAATTGGATAATACTGACGGGTCGAGGTTTGGTTTTTTCAGGAGGGGTTGAACAGCAGCATGTTTTAATGATTTTGGCACCACACCCGAGGATAGACTGCTATTTACAATCGAGAGAATGGAGGGACCTAGAGTGTGAAAAACCTCCTTTAGAAGCCGAGGGGGGACCACATCGAAGGGGGAGCCAGATGGTTTCAGGTTGCACATGACCTGCTCTAGAGAGGACAGAGAGACTGGTTCAAAATGGTTCAAACACAGCAACAGATTGAGGTGGGATGGATGGATCGTGAGATGGAGGAGAAATGAGAGCCCTGGTGGTTGCGATTTTATCTAAAAAGAAATGTTGGAAGTTCTCGCACAGCTCAGTCGAGGCTTCCATGGGTGATTGTTCAGTGAGGTGGAGAACAGAGTTTAGGGTGGAGAACAGAACTCGAGGGTTACGAGAGTTTGCAGCAATGATATCAGAGAAGTATTGTGATTTAGCAGTTTTCACTGAACCAAGCCATCATATACGGCAGGCAGCCTGACCAGGTCCAAATTTGCTGCCGATGACTTCTTTGATTGTAGATAAACCAGAAACCAGCCAAATCCAAAAAAGCAGGAAACCAGTTATCATAAATCAAATTAAATAAGCATCCTTAAGATCCACCACTGACAGCAGAGATAGACACATCATCAAGTCTTCCAAATCAATGAGATATCCAGCTGTGGGCGCACCAACAAGGCAAAATCAGCTCGCCTAAAGCCTATCTTCTTTGAAGAAATGTTATCAATTGTGTTGAGGGACCAACTGATCAAATCCATCCAACATTAGGATTTGGAAGATTTGTAGAAAAGCGGCTCTAAAGCAGTTTCACAGACAGGAAAGAGCACAGCAAAGCGGAGAGGAAGAGGAGGGGAATGGCGTCCACCCTAGGGGTTGAACAGTACATACATTTTAAACTTGATATTAACATAAATGGTAAATGGAGCTTATTTATATAGCGCTTTCCAGCCCCCTATGAGAGGCAACAAAGCACTTTACAATACCAGCCATCCACCCATTCATACACCGGTAGCGGCGACTGCCATGCAAGGCGAGTTCCAGTCCTACCGGGAGCAACTCGGGGTTAAGTGGCTTGCCCAAGGACACAATGACACATGGTGTGGGGAACCGGGATTCGAACCGCCAACCTTCCGATCGGGGGCCGACTGCCATTACCACTACGCCACGGCCGCCCCATAAAGCTTGAGTAGAACTTGAGAAGTTGATGATGTCACAGGATCTTAAGATGCAAAAAATAAATAAAATAAAAACGCAAAAAAAAAAGTAATTTAATATTTACCAAAAAAAAAGACCAACAAAACATTGGGAGTGCACATTATGCTGGACTATCATTAATCATACTGCAGATAAATCCCAGGAAAACCAAAACTATTAGTTATTATTATTAAGCTGCAAAAGTGAAAGAACATGCGGCACGTAAAAAACGAAACCAAAAACAGTGGGGCAGTTTCCCACCCTGCACCGCCCGAGGTGCTGCACATTAAATGGTAAATGGAGCTTATTTATATAGTGCTTTTCAGCCCCCTGTGAGGAGCCCCAAAGCACTTTACAATACCAACCATCCACCCATTCATACACCAGTAGCGGCGACTGCCATGCAAGGCGCCTTCCAGTCCTACCGGGAGCAACTTGGGATTAAGTGTCTTGCCCAGGGACACAACGACACATGGTGTGGGGAACCGGGATTTGAACCTCCAACCTTCTGATCGGGGGACGACAGCCATTACCACTACGCCACCGCCGCCCATATTAGGTTTAGTTTTAGAGATAATTATGTTTATAGTTGTTTTAATAGGTTTAGAGATTCATATTTTTTGCTATTTGTTTGTGAAACAACGTCAGTGGAAGCTGGTTCTTGTTCAGTCGATTGGACCCGGTGTTACACCATATTCTGTGACCTGCAACAGTGCATGCAACACCGCCCCCTATGGTCACAATATACGGTGGTCACAGAATTTGGTGTAACACTGATTCGCAACGCGCTCCAAACAGGAAGTTGATCCATTTTCTGTTCTGTATCTGCGACGTGATGACGTCACTACGAATACTCGATGTGAAATCAAAAAACTCGATAGATGTCCTAGGAATCGATGGGTCGGTTACTCCAGTAGTCTGTTAAAGCCCTAGTCCACCCTTGACAAGAGCAAGTGGTGAATGATGATTGTAACAATGATGATGTAACAAACACCCATAAACAGGGGTTGGGGCATGTCAGGGGACTTTTGGTCAAGGTTTCTAGATGTTTATCACTACTAAAGTTAACTGTCCATGACTCATCTGCTTGAGTTGCCAGAGAGTTGTTGTTCCCTCTCTGGGAGGAGCCTACATGTGCAGCCACGGTCATCAATGACTGTGAGCTGTGAGAGCTGATAAATGTATATATAAACTATTCTTGCACACTGCCAGGTGCTCACGACTGGGTTCCAGTAATGTAGAGCTTTAATGCATCTAAACATGTGAGTGAAAATCTGCCCTTGCAAGTAAAACTGGTTAAACATCTTCTTGTGTCCTCAAGTGTGGCTTCTTTGAGTAAGTAAGATGAACAGAGGATATTTTTTCCAACATGAGCCACTCTATCATTTCTGAGGATGAAGTTGCTGTAAGACAGAAATCCACTTTGGTCTTGGCTGGTTGTTAGTTGATCTTTCCTGTCACAATTAAACTGTTTCCAACCATACATATGGTTAAAGGGAAGACATTAATTGTTCACACCTTTTCTACAAAACACCTCTTCAAAAGGTTAGGAACAGCCTTTAATGTGGTGCGCTTCAGTTTGGCCTGTGTCGGTTTAATGAGTCATTTGTTTGTGTGCATGCTGCTGTGATGTTCTTGTATGCTCATAAATGTTGTTGCATGTTGTAATGTATTAAATTGCCTTTACTCTGTTTTAATTCTGTGCCTCTTGTCTTTGGCAGGTTAACATGGTTATTGGGATTCTCGTTTTTAACAAACTGGTGTCCAAAGATGGCATTACTGATATGAAACTAAAGGAAAGGGCGGGGTATGCATTGAAGCACACATTCATTTTCATACAGCGACCTCTAACCAGCCTGGCTGATTGTGGGTGGACTTGTGTCTAAATGATCTTCTGCTGTCTGCACATTGTCAAATTGTCTCCAGCTGACACTGAATTATTGTGAGTGAGTTGAACGGAGGCTGGTTAATGGTCCTGCACACACTCAGCCAGTCGCTGACTCAACTTGTTGCTTTCTTTTATGTTTCAAATGTTTTCAACAGCTGCTCTTTGTTCGCAGGTTCTACTGTTTAATCAAAAGATCTGTAAAACCATTTGTCTCTTTTCTTGTTCTCTTTTTTATTTTAGTAAAAGGAAGCAGGGTATGATTTAAAAAGTTTAAAAAGGACACATTTTAGATGCTCTGATTTTCTGTTACTGCTTTATACATTTATGTTATAATGTACAAAGTATGTTAGCTATATATATATATATATATATATATATATATATATATATATGTGTGTGTGTGTGTGTGTGTGTGTGTGTGTGTATGTGTGTGTATGTGTGTGTGTGTGTGTTTGTGTGTGTGTATGTGCATGCGTGTGTGCGTATATGAGTATGTTAACATTAATGTGAGAGAAAAAAGGTATAATCACTGCTTCAACATTGTTAAAGGCTTATGTTGGCCTTTTCTCAGAGACATACTCGAGTATTTTGTCAAATATGGCATGGTGTTGCAGCGTGGTGTAGTTGCAACGTGGTGTTGTTGCACCGTGGTGTTGTTGCACCATGGTGTTGTTGCAGCGTGGTGTAGTTGCACCGTGGTGTTGTTGCACCGTGGTGTTGTTGCACCGTGGTGTTGTTGCAGCGTGGTGTAGTTGCAGCGTGGTGTTGTTGCAGCGTGGTGTAGTTGCAACGTGGTGTTGTTGCACCGTGGTGTTGTTGCACCGTGGTGTTGTTGCACCGTGGTGTTGTTGCACCGTGGTGTTGTTGCACCGTGGTGTTGTTGCAGCGTGGTGTAGTTGCAGCGTGGTGTTGTTGCAGCGTGGTGTAGTTGCAACGTGGTGTTGTTGCAGCGTGGTGTAGTTGCAACGTGGTGTTGTTGCACCGTGGTGTTGTTGCACCGTGGTGTTGTTGCACCGTGGTGTTGTTGCACCGTGGTGTTGTTGCAGCGTGGTGTAGTTGCAGCGTGGTGTTGTTGCAGCGTGGTGTAGTTGCAACGTGGTGTTGTTGCAGCGTGGTGTAGTTGTAACGTGGTGTTGTTGCAGCGTGGTGTAGTTGTAACGTGGTGTTGTTGCAGCGTGGTGTAGTTGCAACGTGGTGTTGTTGCAGCGTGGTGTAGTTGCAACGTGGTGTTGTTGCAGCGTGGTGTAGTTGTAACGTGGTGTTGTTGCAGCGTGGTGTAGTTGTAACGTGGTGTTGTTGCACCGTGGTGTTGTTGCACCGTGGTGTTGTTGCACCGTGGTGTTGTTGCACCGTGGTGTTGTTGCAGCATGGTGTAGTTGCAGCGTGGTGTTGTTGCAACGTGGTGTTGTTGCAACGTGGTGTTGTTGCACCGTGGTGTTGTTGCACCGTGGTGTTGTTGCACCGTGGTGTTGTTGCAGCGTGGTGTAGTTGCAACGTGGTGTTGTTGCAACGTGGTGTTGTTGCAGCGTGGTGTTGTTGCAGCGTGGTGTTGTTGCACCGTGGTGTTGTTGCACCGTGGTGTTGTTGCACCGTGGTGTTGTTGCACCGTGGTGTTGTTGCACCGTGGTGTTGTTGCACCGTGGTGTTGTTGCAGCGTGGTGTAGTTGCAGCGTGGTGTTGTTGCAGCGTGGTGTAGTTGCAACGTGGTGTTGTTGCAGCGTGGTGTAGTTGTAACGTGGTGTTGTTGCAACGTGGTGTTGTTGCACCGTGGTGTTGTTCACCGTGGTGTTGTTGCACCGTGGTGTTGTTGCAGCGTGGTGTAGTTGCAGCGTGGTGTTGTTGCAGCGTGGTGTAGTTGCAACGTGGTGTTGTTGCAGCGTGGTGTAGTTGCAACGTGGTGTTGTTGCAGCGTTGTGTAGTTGTAACGTGGTGTTGTTGCAGTGTGGTGTTGTTGCACCGTGGTGTTGTTGCACCGTGGTGTTGTTGCAGCATGGTGTAATTGCAACGTGGTGTTGTTGCACCATGGTGTTGTTGCACCGTGGTGTTGTTGCAGCGTGGTGTTGTTGCACCGTGGTGTTGTTGCAACGTGGTGTTGTTGCACCGTGGTGTTGTTGCACCGTGGTGTTGTTGCACCGTGGTGTTGTTGCACAGTGGTGTAGTTGCAACGTGGTGTAGTTGCAGCGTGGTGTTGTTGCAGCGTGGTGTAGTTGCAACGTGGTGTTGTTGCAGCGTGGTGTAGTTGCAGCGTGGTGTTGTTGCAGCGTGGTGTAGTTGCAACGTGGTGTTGTTGCACGTGGTGTTGTTGCACGTGGTGTAGTTGCAACGTGGTGTTGTTGCAGCGTGGTGTAGTTGTAACGTGGTGTTGTTGCACGTGGTGTTGTTGCACCGTGGTGTTGTTGCACCGTGGTGTTGTTGCACCGTGGTGTTGTTGCAGCGTGGTGTAGTTGCAACGTGGTGTTGTTGCAGCGTGGTGTAGTTGTAACGTGGTGTTGTTGCAACGTGGTGTTGTTGCACCGTGGTGTTGTTGCAACGTGGTGTTGTTGCAGCGTGGTGTTGTTGCAGCGTGGTGTTGTTGCAACGTGGTGTTGTTGCACCGTGGTGTTGTTGCACAGTGGTGTAGTTGCAGCGTGGTGTTGTTGCAACGTGGTGTTGTTACAGCGTGGTGTTGTTGCAGCGTGGTGTTGTTGCACCGTGGTGTTGTTGCACCGTGGTGTTGTTGCACAGTGGTGTTGTTGCACCGTGGTGTTGTTGCACAGTGGTGTAGTTGCACCGTGGTGTTGTTGCAGCGTGGTGTTGTTGCAGCAGATCAATATTGTCTTCATCTGATACAGAATCAGACAAAACTGGAAACAGTCCTAAACTCCCTCCAATAACGTTTTTCCATCCATCCATTATCTTTTTACACACTTCTTCCATTTTGGGTCATGGGGGTCGCCGGTGCCCATGTCCAGCAGTCACTGTGCGAGGGGTGAGGGACACCCTGGACATGTCGCAGGTCCATCACAGGACCACACAGAAACAAACAAGACAAACAACCATTCACTCTCTCACTCCTACCTAGGGTCAATTTAGAGTTACCATCAGTCTAACATGCATGTTTTTGGTCTGTGGGAGGAAACCGGAGTACTTGGAGAAAACTCACGCATGCACGGAGAGAACATGCAAACTCCATCCAGAAAGGCCCCCAGACCGAGATTTGGACTGGAAACCTTCTCACTGAGATGCAACACCAGTTACCACCAATACAAAATAAATGTTCATTTGAACAGTAACAAAACTCCACAGACTGATAATTAATTTGGGGTTATTTCTTTATTACCAGGACTTAGAGTTTAGAAGAAAACATGGGTTGAATGAAGATCAGATGTTATAGAAGAACCAGGCTGAAAGACAGAAGACATGTGAGCAGTAAGATGTTCTGGTATCGCTGGTCTCAGGTCAGTGGACAGTCTGGGACAGAGAGCTGAAGGACACCTGGAGTGTCCGGGACCACATGATCAGTTTGGTGGTCTCATTGAGTGATTTGGTGTCTTCAGTCTTGTTCAGGTGTAGGACAGGCTAACATGACTAACTTAGCCTGATATAACATGCTAGTTCTACTAGACAGTACAGACTCAGCACTAACAACACAGTTCTGTATAAAAATGCAAACAAAGGAAAAATGAAATAAAAAAGAAACACAACAAGTGGATAAAAGCAAAGTCCACACCAAAAAAAAAAAGCGGGGACTACACTTAAAGACCGTATAAAGTAAAATTAAATGTGTGTTTTGAGTTTGTCACACGGCATAAATATGTGTTTTTAATCACCCATATAAATCTGACTGATTAAAAACATTGTTTACCTTATAAAATTAAGTCTCAAAAATAATGAAAAAACATAATTGTGCCCTGGTCTGAAACGCTGGGGGCGTGTCAGCGTGTGGGCGTGGTTTCAGCGCAGTACTGCGCCGTGTCCTGCACCCTGAAGATGTTCGCGAAGGCTGGCAGCCTAATTGGAGTTCTCCAGCCCTACTCATTTGAACCTCCAGAGCCAGACTCAGACTCTGAGTCAGACAGTGACCACTGTGACGGTCGGCATCGTTCTTCACAGCCTGAGCTGTGTGTGGAGAGGCAGACAGGTGCAGCAGAGATCCAGTAAACCTGCTCTGTTTTTATCTGAGTTCTGGCTGTAACAGCAGCTCCTTTTTCCAAGAGTTACGCTGTTTTTAGTGCACAAACAACTCTGGTTTTGTTTTTAAAGTTGAGGACACAACTATAATTCATAACTCCGCTGTTATGTGTTTAATAATAAGCGCTATTTTAGAAGATGAGCGGACTCGCTGCACACGGTCCGACCCGGTCACATCGCATGCGGGGTCTGTGTTGGTGATTAAAATATAGAGTAATCACGTTGATAACTAAGTATGCAATGGACCTGTCGCATTTTCTTATCAAAAAAGGAGCTTGTGAACTTGTAGGGCACAGATGCACGAACGAGGCATAATTGATTAGCTAGCTAACAATGAACAAAATATCTATGCTATTGCTATCTGATGCTATCTGCGATTCGAGTGAACGGCTCCACCGAGGCGAAGATCTAATTTATACGGCTGGAGCTGCAGGGGGTGGGGCTATACTTAAGAAGACCGCGTGACGAAACGTGGTCACATTTAAAACACGCCTAAAAAATCCTGAAACAGAAATATCTTTATACACAGGTTGATCTATAACTCCAAATTAATTGAGCTACAATTTTGAGACTTTTTACTCATTTACAACATTACAATTATGACATTTATAATGTTTATTGAAGAAAATATGGAAATTCACTTTAGACGGTCTTTAAAACCCCCAGTTTTATGCTGAGCATCACGTTTGTTTGTTTGTTTGTTTGTTTGTTTGTTTGTTATTGCCAGTGCTTTAAGTGGGCCGGAACTCACCGGTACCTAGTTCCGCCACTTCTAAAATTTAACCCTGAGAGTACCGGGACTTTTTTTAAGCGTAAGGTGCGTTCCGGAACTTATTTTCGTCTTCTCCACTTGAAAGACCTGTGGCAGATTAGAATGCATCATTTCCCCCGACTGGATTTCAAGAAAGAGTAATGCATCTTCACGATAATAAAACATCTTTGGTGGAGCGCGTCATTTGGCCAATCACAACCTCAGGATAGACCGGGGGCGGAGACGACAGCGAACTCTGTAAAAAAACAAAAACAAACTCTGTCTGCAGCGCGACAGAGCGTGAGGGTGGAAGTAACTCCTCCAACGTGTGGGTAAAGTTAATATTTTTATACATGCAGTGTAACCATTGTTTAGTAAAATGGCATGTTGTGTTACAAATAAAACTAAATAAAAATTAACAAAATAAAAGTCAGTTGCCCCTAAAGTCACTGTGATAAAGTATCACATTAATCTTCATATAGACATCATCCTGTTTTTAAATTCACTCCTGTGGCTAAGATTCATTCAACCTTTATTTAGTCAGGTAAATCTTTTGAACCTCATGGGTTCGTAAATGAGCCCATGAGGTTCAAAAGATTTACCTGACTAAATAAAGGTTGAATGAATCTTAGCCACAGGAGTGAATTTAAAAACAGGATGATGTCTATACTAGTTAAATGAGGTGTCTCTAAAATATCCTGATTCATGATCAATAATAATTTCAACAATTTTTTAATCTGTCCACAGGACCTGACTTTATTTTGTTAGATGTCTCTAAAATAGTTAGTGAATCATGTTTACATGTAGGTAAACATAGATGTTTAACAACTTGTTAAAATACACAAGAATGCAGGAAATGGCATCTACTTTATTCAAAATTTCTGGCAAAACATCTTCACCAGCATATTTAAGAAATGAGTATGGAGTAGCCATGAGCAGTTACTATCTTACCTGCAGCAGATAAAGTCATATTTTCACACCTTGATACTTTTGCATTACATGGTTTAACTTGTGAATAATTTCTCAACCAAAAAATTTCTGCGTGGAACAGTTAGCATAGGAACATCCGACTGGACTAATTAGGCTTGGAACGTAATGTTACAGTGCATTGCATTCTGGGAGGGCTAATTGAATTGGGTGGTCCACCTATCTATCCACTTGTTCACTCACCTGGCCATGCCGGGGGGAGGGGGGGTTGGCGCAACGTTTGTCACCTTTTTCATCCCTTCTGAGTTTGCAGGTATGCATATTATTATGACATTAGGGAGGGTACCGGCACTTATTTTTTTCCACTTAAAGCACTGTCTGTAAGATAACAAACGGAGCATCAGTTTTTGATCCACCTATCCCACCAGAAGGACACTGACCCTGTTCTCTCTTCCAGGCACTCCCAAGACCCCAAGTGTTCCTTTATCACCTGTACATAATAAACACTGTAAATAATTGTTACTCTGAGTTGTGCCTCTTTTCTGGTCTCGTACCACTCTGGGTTCAGTCGGTCCTTACATTTTTCCCTATTGTTGCCACTTTGTAACTGTATTGGTTTGAGTTTGGCAATGCAGTTTCGGCTTGTGGAACACAGAAACAACAAGTGACATCAGAACATAGTGATGGTTATCAATTCCACTCTGTTTCCTGAATGTGCTCACCTAGACCAAACACATCCTCAGCTCCAACATCAGCCAGTACAAAGTGATTGATATAGGACAAGTTGACAGCTTGCCCCAACACAGGGTGGCAAATGAAACGCTCAGCCGATCTGATTACCCTCAAAGTCCCCTCAGATGGGACCATTAGCCCCACTTTGTTTTTTAGATGGAGTAAGTAGTAGCTGTGATCAAGTGATGCAGGTACAGCATCAGTAACCAAGCTACCACGGCACACATCACACAACAGCTTCTTTAAAATTTGCCGAACCACAAACCCCAAGATGTAGATGAGGGCATTGTCAACAAGGCCCCCAAAGTGAGTTGGCAGATAACTGTGGTCACGCACAACTGCAGAAGTGTTTGTGAAAGGGGATGGCAGCTCTTTGGTTTCTTCTTCTGTGGAGGAAGATGGCATTTCTAAAGCTGACAGAAACACAGTCGCTTCCTGTACTGCCACATTCCCTGATGCACTTGGAGACAGCCCACACAGCACCATCAGGCGACGGAACTGGCCTGCTGAAGGGTTATTGTTCCAGCCTCCTGAGAAAACATAAAAGCACATACTGAACACTTTCACATATTATCTAGTTGGACTTAACTTTATCTGAAAGAAAACTAAAATAAATAAAGTAATACATAATTGTCTATCTGAGGATGTAAAGACAACACTGTTAACAGAGAAGCATGCATGCATACAAACAAACCAAAAGTGAAAAAACAAAAACTGAAATTCCAACCTGATGCCCTGATTGAACTGAAGAGAAGCTCCAAGTGATTTTGGCTAAAGCGATAGATGCAGATCAGGGGTGCTCACACTTTTTCAGCATGCGAGCTACTTATAAAACAACCAAGTCAAAAAGATCTACCCAATACAAAAATGCAAAACATATAATTATCTTCAAATGTATTAAGGATTCTTTTTATGTACAATGTACCTATGTTGATGTACCTTGCATAACTGAATAAGCCAATATTGCACAACACATATAATAAATCAGGGGTCACCAACGTGGTGCCCGCGGGCACCTGGTCGCCCGCAGGGACCAAATGGGGTGGTGGTGACAGCAATATAGATTTTTTTAAATTTTATTTATTAAAAAAGATGGTAGAAACTGATCCCCACCCCCCTTCTTTATAAGAATCTGGTCTTTTACTTTAATAAATGTTAAAAAATCATTAGATATTTTTTACTTTATAATGTCATCTCTACAAAAGCCCCCTCCAGCAAATCTAAAGTGGTCCACAGGCCACCAGTTGATAACCACAGTTGTAGCAGGTTGTTATGGCTCCGGACACGTTTAATTTAGTGAAGGAAGGCATAAAAATGTCTCTTTTGGTACGGAGAGATTTAATGTATACAGCGGTGCTTATACATTTATTTTACAGTCTGTCCCTGAACGCACCGCGAAAGTGTGTTATGCAAACGCTCGCGCTGCGGGACAGGGAAACGTGCAGAGAACGGAGAGTAGTCAAGGAGGTTATGCTGTATGAAAAGTGTCTCGTATGATTTGAATAATGAAGCCACGTCAACTCCCAACCAGTATATTTAAGCGTGCAGAGAAACAACACAGCATCACTCACCCGGAAGATGGTGGTGGCATTTCGCTTTTGAAGTTGCAGCTGTCTGAACTGGGATTTTAGTTCCTCCACCTTTCTCTTTCTCAGCTGGCTTTTCGGTGGGAAGTCGATGTCGTATTTTCCATGAACAGTCCGAAATATGATTGTTTTCGCTTGTATGTTTTGCTGCGTTCCACCTTCGCACCATTGTGTTTCAGAAGCTGCATGAGCAATGACCTAAAGCTCTCATCTGATTGGTTGCCGTGCATGTCAATCAAGTGACGAGATGTTTGATAGGCTAAAACTCAAGATTCAGTTGTCATCTGATTGGTTGCCCTGTGTGTCAATCAAGTAACGGGATGTTTGATTGGCTGACAAATTTTTAATGTCACGCTGCGGGAAAAAAAATGTCACGCTGCGATCGACCAGTAATGCCTCCGCGGTCGACCGGTAGCTCGCAATCGACGTTATGAGCAGCTCTGGTACAGATGTATCACTGTTGCTGAAGCTGTTCAGGAATCATCAACATCAGGGTGTCAATGTTGATGATAAATCCCAAGACAGATAGGTACCTTCACAAGAAATTGTTTTGTTAATGTCATCAAAGAGAAAATTCACTTCAAGACAAGAATGAACGACTAACATTTATAAGTGTGAAAGCAACAAGGAACAATAATGTAATAAATGAAAATAGAAAACCAAGTTGTTGCAGTGATGCCTGAACAACTGAAAGCAATGAAGTCCAACAGAAACAAAACAGAAAACAGAAAACAACATCAGAACCAGAGAACAGAGCATCATATGAACGTATGATGTGGAACAATAGAACAGAATAGGTCTGGGTGATTAAAATAAGATAAGTCTGTACTGTTGCTTTCTGCCCTCCAGCAAAGAGCAATATGTGAGAAAGCACCAGTTGTCATCTTTACAATATTCTCTCAATATAATTACAAGTACCATATCTGGTCAAAATGTAAACTTGAAGGTGCAGCGAGATGAGCCACTTTTATGGTGTGTTAACTAATTTCATTTAAATCACCCAGCCTAAAACCGGACATCATTTGAACGTGATGTCAGAAACATGCTCAAACCTTTCTTAAAACCTTTTTGACCAATGAAGGGCTGCACCATTTGCCATCAGCAAACTCATAAGGTAGTCCCTGCCTTTCACCAAGAACTGCACTGGTTCTGCCCAGTTCAATGAACCCAAGGGGGCTTTGAACCCTTTGGCATGAGGGTTGCGGATGTTCAAGATGCCGAAGAGCCTGTCAGTTATCTATAAGCAAGTAGTCTGCGTTAACAAAAAGCCA
>JBBPBX010005973.1:10884-25587 GCA_038048925.1 Garcialebias charrua
ATATATATATACATATATATATATATATATATATATATATATATATATACAGGTAACCCCCGACCTACGACCCCATCGACCTGCGAACCACGGGACCTACGAACATATCATATTTAATAAAAATATGAATTTAAAAAAAAAAAAATAAAATTTTTTTTTTTTTTTTGTGTTTAAATGTTCTTAATTTCATGTGTACATCACTTTGTTGCAGCTCTGGTTGTTTTAAAGGCTTTATAAATAATAATTATGATAAAAAAGATCATTTCTGATCATTTTTGAGCAATTTTTGAGCAATCTTGGGCAACAGGAAGTAGGTCTTCAGTTTACACGGTCACAAATTAATGTAGAACACCGGACGCTATTTTAGGTTCAGTCACTGGGGTCTCCGGTCACAAATTAATGTAGAACACCGGACGCCATCTTAGGTTAGCTGCCGAGAGCCGGACGAAGACTGGTGACCAGGATGGCTTCATATGGATTAATTACTAGCTGGAAACGTCTCTGTGAACTTTGTGGATGTCTCAGGCAGCAGCGGATTTATCGCCGATCGTGCCAGGCCGCCGTGCGAACACCTCCGGCCGGCCTGGCTACACCTCCGGCCTGGCTAGCTCCAGAGCTAACACTGGAGCTAACACGGGAGCCGGCCTTTTGAACACTGGTGACCAGGATCGCATCATATGGATTAATTACTAGCTGGAATAGCTCTGTGGACGTCTCAGGCTGGAGCAGCGGCTGGAGCAGCAGCTGCAGATTGATCGCGCCGCCGCTCCAACACTAGCTCATGGCTTGGCTAGCAGAAGCTAGCCAGCTAGCTAACACAGGTCTGGAGCAGCTGCGGTGGCTTGCCGGCCCCCGCGCTGCTTGGCCCGAAAACAATCAACGCATGGCAACCTATGTCGGCTTTGACCATCTCAAAGTAAGAAAATATATTTTTATTTATTCTGTAAATGTGAATAGCAATGTTTAACATTACAGTACACTACTTTACATGCTTAAATGTGTGCGCGCGCTCCGTTAGCATGATAAATAAAGGTTGAATGAATGAATGAATGAATATTTTTTTTTTTAATATAATTTTCACCCCCTACCTACGAACGGATCGAGCTGCGAACGGTTCTTAGGTCCCAAACTCGTTCGTAGGTCGGGGGTTCCCTGTATATATATATATATATATATATATATATATATATATATATATATATATATATATATATATATATATATATATATATATATATATATATATATATATATATATATATATATATATAAATATATATATATATAAATAATATGTATATGCTTTTTATTTATTCACGTTTATTATTTTTATATATTTACTTGAGTTGGAATAGGAATGCTGTTTCTTTGACCCCAGAACTTTATCTGGCCTGTTTGAGCCGAACATTAGGTTATATTTGAATGTATAGTATGCTAATGCTAGCTTGTAGCACAGTTCGGCTATGCTAACTTAATTTTGCGCCATGTGTTGAGCTTTTTTGAGTTTTATATATATTTTTCTTTATTTTGTATGTTGAACAACATTAAAACAAATCTAAACAAAAAAACAGATCCGTATGGAGAGTTTGTTTATGCCAGGAGGGACATTTTCGTTTAAATCGGGGGCCAGCAGAAAAATAGTTTGGGAACTACTGCCTTTAAATGTGTTTTATGTGATTATCCATATTAAATCTAGCCCTTACCATGTTTATTTTTTTATTTTTCATTTGGTGAAATAAAGTAACAAACTGTAGGTGGAATGAATCTTGAGCCCTTTAAATCTCCAGCCATACTGTTAAAGAGTTAGTGAGACATTAAAACAATCCCACAAAGTATTTATTGTACTATTTTTCAAACATTTTTGATAAAAGCAATTAAGATTTAAAAAAAAAATTAATAAAATGTTTCTTTAGGCTCTGGAGGTTCTGGTAAGACTCCGGTAAACTCATTGTTCGTGATAGAAAACCATAGAGAGCGTCCTCTGAGAACCTGATAACACCAATCAACAGCTCAGTAGATGTAAGTAATTAAACCTGCATTACATTCATCATGTCAGAGCCAGACAACACTGACTTTCAAATATCAGATTGTACTGTATTGACTGACAAATATGGCTTTAAATTAAATATACAGGTGCTTGAAGAGCAGCGGTAAATACAGCTGACTCACACAAGCATGTGTCTGGCAAAACAGCCTATCAATAGAGGCATAATAGAGAATTGATAAGTTCTTTTCAAGCTCAGATTCAAATAAAACAAGGCTGAAAAGGTTACAGGGAGGAGCTGAAAAAAAAAAAACGTTAATGAGAATTCAGAATTAATAGCCAGTTGAGACACGTGAAAACAAAAGGAATGCATGCAGAGAGGGGGGCGGGATTGAGCCGCAGATTAGCAAAGGTGATCTGCAGATGGACAGGAAAAAGGTGGAGGACAGAGCTCCTGCACGCCCGAGGGCAAAGCAATAAACGAGCAGCCGTTAAAAACCAATACCTGCTTATTAACTTCCCACTCTCATGGCTTGTATAAAGCCAGTGGAACAATGTTTGCATTGGCTCTCTTCCCCTTCATTGCTCTATCTCTCTTTCCAAACCCAAGGCACTAACAGGAAGAGATGCAATCAGAGTGGTAAGCTGGATAGAGCCCAAATTGCAGGAAAAGGTGAAAAAGGATGCTTGTACTACCGGTGCCGAGCAGGAGCCATGTTGGTTTGGGGCCGTAACAGCTGAGTGACTGCAGTTGTTGTTGTTGTTTTTTTCTTCTGAGAACAATATAGTGTATGTGTGGTTTATATGAAGAATCTATTGAATGGTGGCAAAAAGAGAAAAGCCTAGAGGATTATGCTTTATTACCAGGTGAAACAAACTCAAAAATATCGTCAAACACGTTTCTGCTTGGTGTTTTGTCTTCCGCCGCTGCCTTCACATAACTCAAGCCTTTCTCTGCCGTCTCCACTAAACATTTGTCAACCTTTCAGACAATGCATACACCAAATGTGTGAATATGGGAGTTTATGCATGCTGAAAGTGTTTGTTTGCGTTTGACCTGTCTGTCATGATGACAGTTAGGAAACTGGATTTACCCCTCTAGTCCTAAACAGAAGCCAAGTGCTGTTTTTTTATTTTTTTTTATTAAGTTTACTTTATAGGAACTAACACATAAGAACATAGACAAACTGAATAAAGCAGCAGTCCTATGTCTGTATCATGTTTCTTACAGTGTGAGCTAATTTGCAGCACTTGTCCCTAGATGGGACGTATGGATACATGGGATAAATAGATGGAATATAAACAAGATATCTAAGACACTACTAAGAAGTGGAATGGTAATAAAAAAAGTAAAATAATAATAAAAATATATATAATATCAACAACATAAACAGAGTCATACACTTAAAACAAATGGATTAAAATATAATGAAAATGCATTACGCATGAATGCAATGCTGTTTTTGACACAGCCAGAGTTTATTAAAAAATATATATATATTTTTTTTCATATTGAATCTGGTTACAGACTTTAAAGTGACAGGGAGTGAGTTCCAAATTGGGGATATTCTCTGAGAGAGAGAGCACTTTGAGCAAAAGCGGTTCTACGCAAAGGAACCTTACACTACAGTTGCCATTCATACCGCTCTGGTAGATCCGCTGTAGCCCTGCAGTTTATGTATAATTGCTTAATGGTTTGGGTGCAAGTCCATTCAAGTATTTGAAGATTTTTTTAATTGTAATTTATAAAATTGGAAAATTCTAGAATATCCAACTTATGTTAAATATTACAGTGATGAAATCTTATTGGCTTTTGGTATAAAACCATCAAGGCCTGATTGTAGAGAATTTCCAATGGATGGTTAGGGATGCGCAATATTGGATTTTTGGCCGATATGTCTCCTATGAGTCAGAGCTCTTGGTCATTGTTAACGTTAATACAGTATATGCGTTTGTAAGATGTTGTTCAAACTACCAGATAAACCCTTCACTGCTCGTTGAGGTTTTCCAGTTTGCATTTGTTCTACAAATATAATAATAATACCGGTAAAATAAACTTGCCCAGGAAAATAAATTATATCATATGATAATTTCATGACGTAAATACGTCAGTGTTTACCCTACCATTATACAAGTGGGACGCCCCGCTCCGTTAACAGAACCGACCGCAACGAAATACCGAACCAAACTGCGCACCCCACAGTCGGTTCAGGCGTAATGCTAATTAGCTGTGTGCAACACTAGCTAGCTAAAAAGCTAAAATCAAACAATGCACGGCTCGGCTGTGTCTCCTGAGTTCCACAGTCCATGCACCAAGAAAAGAGTCAGGTGATCAAAGACAGAGCATCAGATAAACTGGCATTGTAACCTCTGGCATTGTTCCCACAGCCTTCAAATCTGCTGCCATCACCCCCATCATCAAGAAACCAGGTCTTGACTTTACCAACTTCTGTAATCTTTGTCCGATCTCCAATCTGCCCTTTATTCCCAAGGTTCTTGAAAAAGTTGTTTCTAGTCAACTTCACTCCCACCTGTCCAACAATAACATTTATGAAGAGTTTCAATCCGGTTTTCGCCCCCACCAAAGCACCTAACCTAACGACCTTCTTCTTGCTGCTCACTCTGGTCTTCTGTCCATCCTCATTCTTCTTGATTTGAGCTCTGCCTTCGACACCATCTGTCATTCTATCCTCCTCAACAGACTAACCTCCATTGGCATCTCAGGTACTCCATTAAACTGGTTCAACTCTTATCTCGCTGACTGCACTCAATTCATTCAGATTAAATCCTTCCGTTCCCAGTCCTCCCCCGTCTCCACGGGTGTCCCCCAAGGCTCTGTCCTCAGACCCCTCCTCTTCATCATCTACCTCCTACCTCTAGGTCACATCTTCCGGAAACACGGCGTCCATTTCCACTGCTATGCTGATGACACGCAGCTCTACTTGTATACAAAACCAAACTCCACCCACCCACCCTCCATCCTCACCGACTGTCTCAATGAGCTAAATCACTGGTTTTCTAACAATTTCCTTCAACTAAACAGTAACAAAACAGAAATCATTCTTGTTGGTACCAAAAACTCTATTTCAAAATCAGAACATCTTCTCGTCCCCCTTAACAACTCTCTGCTATCCCCCTCCCCTCAGGTCAAGAGCCTCGGTGTCATCCTCGACACCACTCTTTCCTTCACTTCACACATCAACAATATTACTCGGTCTGCCTATTTCCACCTCCGTAATATTAACCGTCTCCGTCCTTCTCTCACACCCCGCTCCACAGCCATCCTGGTGCACAGTCTTGTGACTTCCCGTATTGACTACTGCAACTCCCTTCTCTACGGCCTCCCCAACAAATCTCTCCACAAGTTACAGATGGTCCAGAACTCAGCTGCCCGTGTCATCACTCAAACCTCCTACTATAACCACATCACTCCTGTCCTGCAGCAGCTCCACTGGCTCCCGGTTAAATCACGCATCATCTTCAAAATTCTACTTCTCACGTTCAAATCTATCCACAACCTTGCCCCTCCTTATCTATCTGACCTCCTACAAATCTCCATCCCATCACGCTCTCTCAGGTCCTCCTCTTCACTACAACTCCATGTACCCTCTGCCCGCCTCTCCACCATGGGGAGCAGGGCCTTCACCTGCTCTGCCCCTCACCTCTGGAACGCTCTACCGCCAGACCTTCGAAACACCACCTCCCTTTCTCTGTTCAAGACTGCCCTGAAAACCCATCTCTTTAGACTAGCTTATCATTAACTTTACTAAATGTATTTTTATTATTTTGCATTTTATAATCTTTATGTATTTTATATTTCAATTTGTCACTGATAATGTTTGCACTGTATTGGTTTGTTAAGTGTCCTTGGGTGTCCTGAAAGGCGCTTTAAAAAAAAAAAAGACTATTATTATTATAAATTAATCTTTCCTGCAGGATCAGAGGAAGATGAAACACCACAAGCTTCAGGGTCAGCTGATCACCTTGTGACAAGTTTAGGAAGTTATACCTGATTTAAAGGCAACAAATATTTAGTTGTATGTTACATTTATGCTCAACAGATCTTAAGCTTCATTGTATTCAGTTTGGGAAACTTCTTCTGCACTTTAGTTTTATGTGGTGGATTTTGTTGATCTATATTTTGTGCAGTAATTTCAGTAAAATTAACCCTTATTGTTTTAGTTTTTATGTAATACTGCAAAGTGACAATTTATTTTTGTCAAATAATTGTTTTTTTTATCACAAAATGTATTGTTATTGTCAGAATGCTCTGAAATATCACAATGTTATATTTGAGCCACATCACCCACCCCTATTAGAGATGCTACCTTTTGGCGAGAAGGTCATCTGATTGAATCCCAGACAGGGACCTTTCTAGGTGGAGTTTGCATGTTCTCTCTGTGCATGTGTTGGTTTTCTTCAGGTGCTCCATTTTTCTCTCACAGACCAAAAACATGCATGTTAGACTGATTGGTAACTCTAAATTATCTCTAGGTGTGAGTGAGAGAGTGAATGGTTGTTTGTCTTGTTTGTCTCTGTGTGTGTCCCTGTGATGGACTGGAGACCTGTCCAGGGTGTCGCCCGCTTCTCACACAGTGGTAGCTGGACATGGGCACCAGTGACCCCCATGACCTGAAAAAGAAGAAGCAGATAAAGATAATAGATGGATGGACTCAAAATGCATAACCTTTGAAAAATGATGGATAGATGAATGGATGGACTGACAGACAAGTAGTTGGATAGATTTATAAATGGATAGACAGGCAGGCAGGTAGGTTGATGGATAATAGATGGTAATGTAGGAAAGTAGACAGGTAAATGAATGGATGGATAGACAGGTAGTAGTTAGGGAGGTTGGTAGAAGATGTATGGATGTACTGGAACAGACAGTGTGGTTCAAATTTGAACCCAGAATATGCTAATCGGTCAGGCTGTTCCCTCCATACCATCATGGTTTTATATAGGGATGGGGTTGATCCGATCCAGTATCAGTATCCGGCGATACCAGCATAATTTAAGTATCGGATATCAGATCCAACCTGCTGATATTTCCGATCCAGCTTCAAAGAGCACTTGTGTTCCATCACATTCTGTGACTGCTGTCTTAACATTGTGTGAGTTAAACCTAATGAAGACACTCTTGAACCTTACAACAGGAAACTCACTAACTTCATCAGCGCACAAGAGGCAGCTCTATACCACACACATGTCCTTCTCACTCATGGTGCAGCTGGAAAAACAAAAAATCGCTAAGCATGATGGGAAAGACAACAAAATTAACTCCCCTTAACCACTAAGAGAGTGGATTTTGTTGTCTTTCCCATAATGCTTAGCGTTTTTTTTAGTTTTCCAGCTTTAGGTGCAGCTGGAAAACTAAAAAACCGCTAAGCATTACGGAAAAGACAACAAAATTCACTCCCCTTAACCACTGAGAAAGTGGATTTTGTTGTCTTTCCCATAATGCTTAGCGGTCCACCATGTATGACTGAGTTTTGCTAAAATCGTGGGAAAAAATTAAAATGAATAAAAACAAAGAGTGAAACATGTTAAAATACCTGGAGTAGTGTAGACTGCGCCAGAAACACACAACTACTGTATGTTGTATTTGGTCTGAATGTGTAAAAAACAAAGGAAGCAAAATTCACATGCAAGCCTCAAAGCTTGTATGGTGTTATTTTATATATTTGGAGCTAAACCATATTTTCTGTTTACAGATTGGTACTAAATCATACAGTTCACAACAAGTATTTCAATCACTTGTAAAACCCAGGTATTGTCTAAAATATAATGCTGCATGCAGGATTCTGTTTTCCACCTGAAGGTCTGCTTTGGTAGTATCCCTTCATCTTTCAGACGTTGTAATTGCTGACCATCGTGAATCCAACCGCTCTTATTTTCCAAGTCAATAAAACTACCTTTGCTTTGACCATTTCCTTCAGTAATAGCCCCGTCACTAGGCAGCACTGCGTCTAAATCAGCCGGTGGATTAATCTATAAAAGTAAAAAAAACAAAAAATAATGAGTTTTTCGCATGGCAAACACAAATAGTGTCCTTTCACAGTGAAGACAAATAGGCAAGATTGTTTCCCGACGAACAGCAACAGCTTTCACTGAACTTCTTTTTCTAATGAGACACTAATGAAGGTTGAGGGGGGCGGAGACAAAGTGGCTGTGTGTTTGTCTGCGAGGTTGCCTGGAGAGCCTTTTGTTCATCTCTGCAACTCTTAATAGCACAACAGAGTTCTAAATATGCTTTTTTTGTTGTTGTTCCGCACACACACTCTTCCACAACCCCTTCCCATACCCCATCTATCGTTGGAAAACATGCCCCGCTCCCCTGGAGAGATTTAAAGCCATAAGACCCAACCCCTGCTGCAGAGGCTGATTCACGCTCCTGCACGACTTTAACACACTTCACAGGAAAAAATCTGCCTCGGTAGAGTTTATAGCGTTACTTTTTTCTTTTCTTTTCACCTTTTTTTAATAACCCCCCCCCCCCCGATCCACTCAAACTCACACGCTGAGACGAACTCACACGCTGAGACGAACACACGGCAACAACACACGGCGAGTTAAAAGCTGTCAGCCTGCCCGTCAGACAAGGTTGTTTTAGATTTTCCACTAAATTGAACTCTTTCATTAGTGGCTGACAGATGTCTAAATGCCCCTCGTCTCCCCCGATAACCACCCACCCTGCACAAGACACCCATCAAGAGGGCCGCAGGGCTGCTTGTTCCCCATCTGAAGCCTGCTCTTAGGAAGGAGGGGCGAGATGGACGCATGGAAAGAAGTAGGGCTGTAGTGATACAGTAATCTCACGATACGATACACGATATTCTGCTCATGATACGATATATATTTTTTGATAAGAGAAGGTCATGTTATACTCTTAAGGCCGAGATACACTCGAGCGTCCTCACGGTACGCCTATACGCAGCGTACGTACGCTGTGGCAAAAGCGTAGCCCCGCGTAGCCCCTCAGGGCATGTACGCGCAAAGTATTTTTTTTACTACGCATACGCGATCCGCGTGCGCGATACGCGGTGTCTGACCATAAACTTCCCGGCGCCGGACTGTTTTGTATGTTACACAAATGAAATAAATTCCCCTTCTTTATCGCTGATCGGGCCTTTTCTTTTGTTTTTTTGCCTAAAGTCAAGTAACCGCTTCTTCCTCCGTTCACTCGATGATTGAAATGAATGAATTCAGGTCCTACCTGGGTGCGCGATGTTTTAATATCCCTGGTGGGCTGTGTGCTGCAGGAAAAGCGCTCCCTGTTATTATTTTTATTTCTGAGAGAACTTTTTATAACATATATAGTAGAAACACCGCATCAGAACACCGCAGAAGTCCAGCGAGCTGCTCATGTTAAAGGTTTCACTTTCAGCTGACTGAGCGCTGTCAATCAATTCAGTAGGCGTGTCAGCAAGTGACCAATCAGCGAGCTCAGTTGAGTCCCTTCCGTGTGCTGCTGCTCATATTACAACAAGGAGAACGAGAGCGTTTGAAAGCTGATAGTTTCTTGAAGTATAGCAGCAAAAACATACGCACAAAATATGCGCGTATACGCGCGTATACGGAGGACGCTTCAGTGTATCTCCGGCTTTAGGGGTACTGAGGTTTTTGTAAAACCTCAGTACTGTATAGAACCAGTTTGAAGAGTCGGACTGTTTCGATACAGGGAATTGACTTATGGAGCACTTTAGATAACGATATTAAATTTGCTAGATCGATGCTTGTGTTTAAAAAGATGATCAAATCTAAGTTTGATCATCAAACTTAGATTTGATGATCATGAGCTAAATCTCAGCTAAACTCAATCCAAACAATTAACAAATTGTTTGGATTGAGTTTGCTTTTGTTACTTTGAAAAAAGGGGCAGATATTATAAGATTATTTCTTCTCTCTGCCACCTTTCAAAGTCAAAGTCATGTTATGTCAGTTATGTCTTTTACATTTTACATTGTATGTTTATACATTGTTTTTCTTTTATATTGATGTAAAATGAATAAATTTAATGAAAAAATAAAAAAATATTGCGATATTCGGCAAACGATACAATTCAATACACTATTGTGATTTTCTGAAATACTTTAGAGGGACAGAGTGATTTTGGTGACATTTTGAGACTGTTATAGACATGGATTGACTTACCGTATTTTTCGGAGTATAGGTCGCACCATTTTATATATATTTTTTTCAAGGCCTGTGACCTATACTCAGGTGCGACCTATATATGGCTTTTTATCACTTTCGGCGAAACAAATTTTTAAATCCAGCTCATTTCACAATTACGTTCATTTATTAAGGAAAAGTTCAGCTCAGACACATATTTGCTATAATTTTTATCAAACAAATAATTGTTTTTAAGTGTTAATCTTCTTAAAAGCCTTGCTGTGCGCTCCTGTGGCAGACATTTGCAGCAGAGCTAAACGTAGGTGCGACCTATCTAGGGATTTTTCCAATCTATTGGTGATAATTGGACAATGCGACCTATACTCCGGTGCGACCTATACTCCGAAAAATACGGTAATTTAACTGAAAACTAATTAAATATAAAAGCACCAACTGCACAATACCTGGCTCTGGTTGGACATGGACACAGACTTAAAGTCGACAGCTGGACAAAATGAATCAAAGAAGTGGTGAGAAAACATGTTTCTTTTAATTGAAACAGTAAAAACTGTAGCTTACATGCATTTGTAAAGTAAATAAAGTGCACCAAGTGCCCTGCTCTGAATAGTTTGAAACCTTTTTAACCTTGACACTTAACATCTGAAGGAATCACTCTAAGTGCTTGGTAAGTAAACAGTAATATGACTTCTCCAAAACAGTCTATAATTCAAGTAATGAAGAACATTTAACTTCAAATGCACCCATCTTAGCAGAGCAGCTTAAGGCCTGTAGATAGACCCTGACTAATAAGTGAACTCTAAACAGAAAGTCTACTCTGCAGACCAAGTGAGCTACATTCTCCTCAGATTTTTGTTTAGAAATAGAATCTGATCGACGTGCTCTGGGAGAAGTGCACTTCTCTGCGCAGTGATGATATCTCCAGGGGTGGAGAAGACTCTCTCTGAGGATACACTGGTGCCAGGGATGCAGAGGTATCTAAAAAAGCTAAGTCTGGTCCTCTGGACATTCAAAAAGCAAAAAAAAAAAATATTTTTTAAGGTACGATACTTGCAGATGAATATCAATTTTTTTCTAGGAAAGAAAAATCGATATTTATCGCATATCGATATTTTTACACAGCCCTAGAAAGAAGTAGGTGGAGGGTGGGGGGCTAATCTAGGTTGTGTCCTCTGGAGCGCCCTCCAGCTTGGAGAAGTTCACTCTTCCATCCTTGCTTTCTTTCGGGTCTCGCTCTACATCCCTTTGTGTCTTTCGTCCTGTTCAATCCCTCCGTCTTCTCGTCTTCGCACTTTGTCCTTGTTTATACGAGAGAGGATGAAAAGTGCTTTGATTTACTCTGATATTTCTTTCTGATGGTAAACAAGAAAGAAGAAGCTAGGCAGAAAGTGGAGGGCAAGGTTGATTGGGATGGTCGTGTGCGTCGAGGGGTGGCGTCATCAGGCGCCATCACTCGAGTCCCGTCCTCCACGTGGGTGGATCAGAGCGTTTGCCGAGCTTGATAGGAAGTGCGAGCCTCATTAAAAGCTCCCGTTGCACCGAGACCACACACACACACACGTCCCTGCTTCCCTTACCTTTCTGCTGCTAAGATAATTAGCGACGCGCCGCTGCCAGAATACAGACCCAAGGTTGCGTGTGTTCGCACAAGCGAAGACACATCAAAGGCGCTCATCAAAGCGAGCGTGATCTCAGGCAGGGTTAAGGTTTAAAAGCAGCAATTTACAATCCAAAGACATAAGTCATTTAATCAGTGCTTTATTATTTCATGTCAGTGGACGGAGCTGCAAACAGAAGCACAGACTGTAAGCGATAATGTGCATTACGCTTCTTAGTGATGTGAGAAATCCTTTTCTTTCATGCAGAAGGCCCTGTGGTCTTAAAACCCAGACGTCTTCGGGCTTTGAAGGCAGCCCGTGTGCTTTTTCTTAATGATTGGGAATTTGAACTCTGCAGGCCTAAGTGTTTATTAGAGCTACTAGGTTTTTTTTTATTTAGAGTTTTACAAAAATGAAGTTCAAATAAAATTGAAAACAAAAACAGTCTGTATAAATGAGCACTTCTTACATGTGTGACACAACAGTGTAGCACAGTTAAAACCATTTAAGCAGCTTTAAGACGGGAATCACTTGATATAATGTTTTAAAAATCGCCGTGAAGAAAGGTTAAAAAAATAGAAGTGTTTTGGCTCTGTTTGAAAATAATGGATTTAGAGATGTACAGTATATGGAGAAAGCAAGTCATTTTTCTTTATCGCGTCAGTGTTTCCCCTACCATTATCCAAGAAGAGCACCCTGCCCTGTCAGCAGAATCGAGTGCTCTGCCCACAGAAATGTCCTGCACACACAACCCAGGGGCCGAGGGGCCGAGATGGTGTAGAGGCCGGGCAGCCGGCTCAGGACCGGAAGGTCCCTGGTTCCATCCCCGGTCACGGCATACCTTGTTGTGTCCCTGGGCAAGACACTTAAAATAATAATAATGTCCTTTTTTGTCATCTGTGTATGTTTCCCATACATAGACGAAATTCGTCTCTGCATTTAACCCAACCACCACCAGGTGGTGCAGTGAGCAGCCATAGAAAGTGCCCGGGGAGCTGGAGAAATAGGTGTGCACTCATAGACACCCCAAGGTGTGTAGTGGCCGGGGTTCGAACCCGGGTCCTTCGGGTCCCAAGTCGGAAGCCCTGCCACTACACCATCTTACCCAGAGTTGCTCCCGGTAGGACTGGTTGGCGCCTTGCATGGCAGTATACCGCTACCGGTGTATGAATGTAAGTATGAATGGGTGGATGGGTGGTACTGTGAAGCGCTTTGGGGCCCCTCAAACGGGGCTGGAAAGCACTATATAAGTAAGCTCCATTTACCATTTACCATCTCCTTTGGATAAAAAACAAAATGGTTCANCTGGAAAGCACTATATAAGTAAGCCATTCCATTTACCATCTCCTTTGGATAAAAAACAAAATGGTTCATCAAAGAAGAATCTGTCCAGAAGGTCTGGCTCAACTTCATTAGATTTATTTACCTGTATCATTGAGCATGCATTAGGCCATTTTGTAACATATAATGCAGAGGATATCAGAGAAAATAGTCTGTTTTCTCACTATGCCAACTAAAATCACCTCAAGAGGGGAAAAAGGGGCTCTTAAAGCAGTGTATAGTATATATAAATATAATATAGGCATGCTTTGATTACATATATTTCATTAGGAGTTATGGAAAATTCAGATTATTAAAAAAATACAGTGTTTCTTTACCTTAATATTTATAAATCTTTTCAAGGTATATCCTTACATCTCAATAGCTCAGTTTTATTTAAAAAAAAAATTTACATTTTCTATCATACACAATAAATAGCATTTTTAATAGCTAATGAAGACCCTGTTATGAAATGTTTTTACCATAGTTTGTGTTGGCTCTGAACTCATTTTTATCTTTTGACTTTATCGCTCAGATCTTGGGTGTCCAGAAGGAGAAGATCCCAAGTGGTCCGTCACACAGACAAGCTGTAAACAAGCCCCCAGTTTTAACAAACTTATTTGAAAGGCTAATAATTTTAATGCCCAATCTGCCTGTATTAAATATTCATTGGACTCACTCGTTTGACTTTCCTCTGGCGACTTTTCCAGTTAATGACTTTCCAAAGATTTAGATGATTTGAGTAAACTGATGGAGGGGGACGCAGCACGTTTACACCAACATAGATTTATATTTGATCTGAGTGAGTGAGGCTACAGAAATATAGATGGTTAAGTTCAAACCAATAGAATAGAAATATATATATATTTACAATATCTCCTCTTTCATTTAACCTTCTTTTGGACTTGGAAAGACCTTGAGGTAAAGGTCTCATTTAAGATGTAACCTGTCAAATCCTATCAAAGGGTTCCAATTATCTAACAGTGTTCAGTCAGGTCATCTGGACAGAAACTGTCCAGATGACCTGACTGAACTAGATTTTATACCTGGATTATTAAGCATGGACTTTTCTCTTTAAATTCCTCTTTAACCGTCCAAAATTGTGTTTTTGGATCGTTAAAAGCAGCTAAGCTGAGAAGCTAAGCTACAAGCTAAGCTAACAGGCCGAGCTCGGGAATAAATCTCTTGTCAGTCTTGTCAGTCTTCAGAATTCACGGTTGAAACCTGTGCCGTCGTGTAAAAAGTTGTTTTTCTCTACAAAAAGAAGCTGAGAACTTGTTTAAATATTTTTTTATTAAAAGCTTTGTGTGAAAAATGCTACGCTAAAGAGCTCAAACCATCGAGCGTACGCCATGTCACCATGTAGGGGTTGAGTAGACGAGTCGGCTAGTCTGTTACGTCATCTCACGAGATTTTATATTTCACATCACTAGTCGCACCCCCCTTCCCCCACTGTTCCCAACCCTATTCCACCCAATCCATGTGGTTGATTAAATAAAATAAAACTAAAAACAGCAGCATTTTTGCAGCTTGATAATAGTTCTGCTTTTCCTTTGACTCATTTGCAGTACGAAAAATGGTAGGCGCATAAATATATGCCCAATGTTCTGTTGTTCTTATTTTTGTAAATAATAAATGGCTTTATATATATACACTGTATATATATAT
>JBBPBX010005973.1:25780-70103 GCA_038048925.1 Garcialebias charrua
AAAAAAAAAAAAAATAATATATATATATATGTATATATATATATATATTGCAAATACTGTATGATATAGCATCTTGAGTTCCTATGACATCATTGACTAGTTGAAGTCGATTCGACTTTTATCATATTAAAGTCGACTTTTAAATATATGTAGTCGTTTAACCCCTATCACCATGTAAGCTCATGTCACATAAAGGGCCCTTCCTCCCATTTTTCTTATGGTGTAGTCACACCGAGCAGCATTTCAGCAGCAGGAGCGTCCAGTTTACATGTAAAGTCAATGGTGGACGCGCTTCCAGCCACGTCTTGGCGTCTGGCGTCAGGTCGCGTGCGTGTTGAGCGTGCTGAGAAGCGTTTTTCCGTGCACGTGAACCGGCTTCAGCCTCCAAACCGCGCATTCAGCATGCTGAAGATTTCGCGGTTCAAACTTTCAAACGCCGCTCAACTCTACCTGATTGGTTGGTGTGTCAACCAATCAGGGACAGTCGGGGGAGAAGAGAGGAGGAGAAGAGAGGAGGAGAAGAGAGGAGAGAAGGGGGAGAGTCCCTATGTGACGCGGAAACGAGGGTGCGCGCGCACTATGTGACGTATTGTTTGTGGGACACAGAAAAGACCCGCGAGGTCGTGTACTATGGAAGAGAAACTCATTGTAGCTGTGTGTTCGCGACAAGTCCTTCACGACCAGTCAAGTCTACTCCACAGAGATGGAAATAAAAAGCTCCTCCACTGGCGGAGTGCGCAGGACTCTGTGCGCAGGACTCTGTATACCGGTAAGCTCCTCCCACACACCCAGCAGCTGTTTCGCGTTCTGGCGTTCAGCTTTGGATACGCTGCATTCACAAATGCGTCCACTTGCGTGCGTGACGAGCTTTTTGGAGGTTGAAAAGCTGTTCGGTGTAACCACACCATTAGAGAGACTTGCTCAACTATCCATCCTTTGGTTCAGTCTTATACCATATTTTCCGGTCTATAAGTCGCACCTTTTTGCCTAAGTTGCATGCCCTGCGACTTATTGAGCAGTGCAACATGTTTATGGATTTTATCCCATATTTTTAGACCAATTTATGGCTCAGATATGACCGTTTTTCATTTTTTGCAAAAAAATGGTGCAGTACCACTTTCGGCCGCTAGGGGTGCAGTACCACTTTTGTCCGCTAGACCGACCGTTCCCACCTCATGTGTCCGACGGCAGTCTCCTCTGGTCGGACTCACTCTGTCGCTGCCCGGCCTCCTGGTCTGGAGGTTTTGAACTACGAAACCACAGGACAGATTTTTATGAAGCTTCCAGAAAGTACCGTAATTACTAGGTGGACATTTACAAACTGTTACCTGTATGAGACATTTGAGATAAAATTCAACGTTTTAGCTTCGTAAATGTGCAGCGGTTAGCTTCGTTGCTTTTCCGGGTATTTTTTAGCAAATAGCTCATAAACCACAGGAGAGATTTTTATCAAACCTACAGAAAATAATCACTATATGCACATTTAATAACTGTTACCTGTATGAGACATTTGAGCTAAAATTCGATTTATTTATAATTTATTTTCGCAGCGCACGCGACAATTTGGAAGACGTCAAAGCGAAACAATTTAAATCCAGCAGATTTGACCATTTCGTGAATTTATTAAGGAACGGTTAAGCTCAGGAACACTTGTGCTATAATGTCAGCTACAAAATATATATTTTTAAGCGTTTATTTTACTAAATTTTAAAGAAAATGCTGCGGCCCCACCCGTGCGGGTGCTCGTAGCAAAACTATTTTTTACTTCCAGCTGATTTGACAATTGCGTTCATTTATTAAGGAAAAGTTCAGCTAAGACACATCTTTTCTATAATTTTCAGCAAACAAATAATTGTTTTCACCGTGTTCATCTTGTAAAGTCCTTCCGTGCTCACTCGCTCCTGTGGCCGCCATATGCAGCAGGGCGGTGATGCGTAACATACGCGGCGCGTCAGCGGTGACGCATAATAGATGCGACTTAAATAGAGGTGTGACATGTTTATGGATTTTTCCAATTTATTGTCAATAATTGGACAAAGCGATTTATAGAGAGGTGAGACTTATCAGGCGGAAAATATGGTACTTCCATCTGGTGGTCAAAAAAGGTACTACACTCAAAACAAATGAACGTTTGTTCTAAAATTTGACAATTAAATATTGTTACATTTCAAACAATATTATTGTTTATCGCAATAATTTCTGAGACAATCAATCGCCCAGTAAAATTTGTTATCGTGACAGGCCTACTCATACGCATGAAACCCAGTTGCAGAAAAAGCCACAAGCTGCATTATCTGCTCACTTTTCTACTCCTCTCAACTCAGGGTTCAACATAGTTCAGGGGGTGTCCTAGAAGCCAGCTTCAGTCTTCTTACACAACACTCTTTGTCTACACAAACATATGGTTCATGGGCAGTGATAAAATAGTGTTTTGGGAGAAAGTTCAACTTGTTTTATGCTTCTTGTTCTCAGTGTAGAGGGGAAGAAAGTTCTCAGCCATAATAATAAAACAGCCATAACCTTCGATAAGCAATTCCCCGACATATACCATTTTTGTTCTACAAAAAAAAAAACTTTCTAGAACAAGCTGAAGTGTTTTATCAAACATAACCAAGACAAGCTAGACAGATGCAAAACAAACAAACAAACAAGCTGGTAGATTTGTTGTTTATTGCTGCACAAAGCAATACAGGTAGTCCCCGACTTACGAGCGAGTTCCGTTACTACGACTATCTCGTAAGACGAAAATCTCGTAAATTGGGGACTACCTTTATTTACCGCACAAGCCGCCACTGATACACGTACATGCACGGTAATCAACAGTTACCAAGTTAACAAGCACTTCACCTATCCTAACACTTTAAAACATTTTAAAAGAACATACATAAATTTTTTTTAAAAAAAATCTTACTTTGAGCTGCAGCTTCTCTCGTCTGCATGTTAGCTCCGCCGCGTTAGCTCCGCCGCGTTAGCTCCGCCGCGTTAGCTCCGCTGCGTTACGTCCGAGCTCCCCAGCTTCCTGCAGCACCACGCAGTCCAAACTGTTTACAGGAAGGACTTTTCGTATGTTAACTTCATACATTTGGAGCCAGAAAAAGAGTTAATAACTTACAGATAGCCGTTTCTCTGCAGTGAGACAATCAATCGCCCAGTAAAATTTGTTATCGTGACAGGCCTACTCATACGCATGAAACCCAGTTGCAGAAAAAGCCACAAGCTGCATTATCTGCTCACTTTTCTACTCCTCTCAACTCAGGGTTCAACATAGTTCAGGGGGTGTCCAAACGAGCTGCCCGCGTTAGCTACACTCGTTAGCTATTGTTAGCTCCACGTTAGTTGCGCTCGTTAGCCTGTTAGTTTATCCAAAGGGTGTCGGCGCTCTCTGTTTCTCCGCGTCAGCTCGGTGTCCCCCGACATCTTAGGCTGCCAGGCAGACATTGAGGCGAGCTCCCAGCCACAGATGGCCCCTCCGAGCGGCATGTCGGCTTGGTGTCCCCGCCCGCGTAAGCTCCACTCGTTAGCTGCACTCGTTAGCATGTCGGGCGGCGTAGTGGGAGCGATCGCGGAGCGATCCACGGCTGCCTGAGACGTCCACAGAGTTCACAGAGTATTTCCAGCTAATTTATCTGTATGAGGCAACCCTGATCGGACACACGGTCTTCCACAGCCAGCTGGCAGGAGCTGAGACTGTAACTAAACGTAAAATGGAGGACACCGGCAGCATTTCCGGAAACGGCCGGAAGCTGCGCAATTATGATTAAAAATTATTATTTTTATTATACTTATTATTTATAAAGCCTTTAAAACAACCACAGCTGCAACAGAGTGCTGTACACATGAATTTAAGAACATTTAAACACAAAAAAAAATAAAAAAGTTTTCATATTTTTATTAAATATGATAATGTCGTAAATTCGGAACCTCGTATGTCGATGTCGTCGTAAGTCGGGGACTACCTGTATTAGGCTACAACATCCGTGGCTAAACTACAAAAAAGGCTAAACATATTCTCGAACTTTATTTAAAAATGAAAATAAAACTAAAAGCAGACATAAAACATTCAAAGTCAAAGTCAAAGTCAAAGTCAACTTTATTGTCAGATCTGCAATATGTACTGTACAGGACATACACAGGACCGAAATTGCGTTTCTCTCAGTCCCTCGGTGCAACAGTAAACATCTAAACATTGAAACACTGAAACATATAATAATAGACATAAGCATAAAATAGTAAAACTAACACTGTCCTGAGTTTTTTGCATAGTGGTATAAGAGTATGAAAATTTACACCAACTCTAAAACTAAAACATTAAACATTTAATGAACATAATACTGTCCTGAGTTTTTGCATACTAGTATAAAAAAAGAGTATAAAAAGTATAACTAAAATAAACTAAAGGTTTCTAGCATTGACATTTGCAAAGTGGCAAAGCAGCGTATGAGTTAATGTACACAGTATATGTATGAGGTAGTAGTTGATGTTGTTATAGAGGCAAAAAGTGGCATATGCAGTAAGGCACATTGGGCATCCCTAAGTAAGACCGTTCAGAGCACACTGTATATGTATCAGCAGTGGTGTAGATATTAGAGTAGTGTAAATGTAAACAGTAGTAATTACATGTAAGCAGTAGTAAAAAAAGTAAACAGCAGTTGTATATTCATAGCAGTTGTTAATTAGATTTGTATTGTTCTGGTCAGTGTTTTCGTCAGAAATCATGCTGTGTGTTTGTAGCAAACGATCAACATGTATTCAGCCTATCATCTGTGTCATGTTTTCCTGGTCTCTTACTGTACCGTCCACTGAATGGATATGATTACACACGACCACACCTGTTAAATCTCCAATTAGCCACCCAGCTTGCTGTTTGTTTCGTTGGATTTTAAGTCAATCATGTTTACTTTTACGCAAAAACAAAAGCAAAATCTTCATTTTTTATTTATTTTCTGTCTCTGCTTTTCAGCAACCTTCGACGCATTCCTCAACAAGTCAACTAATTAAAACTCCTGAATGGAATCGAAATAAATTCTCGGTCATAATGATGCAAGATCAATGCAAAGGCGCCCAGCATCCACTGTTCCTATCAGCTGCTCTGTCTGGTTGAAGTGTGTTTTAGTGTTAAAACAGCTGATAGTATTGCAGCCACAGGAGGAATGCTGTGTGCCAGCTTGTAAGTCGATTTGAGTTGTTTGTTCAAGCCTATTACACATATCGCTGCGCCATCACAATAGCTTTCTCCACTCAAGACATAAGAAGCAAACAAGCCGAAAGCAGTGAGGAGGGAAGAGGCAGCTCACACTGACTAATAGACTAGCGGATTTACTCTTCAGCCCTTTTAAAGATTTCACTAACTCACACTGCCATTGACGAGCTCCCATGAAACCTGACTACCCCAACCGCCATCATCGCCTAAGGATGTGTGAACTCATTGATGTTAAGCCCAAAAGAGCATAAATACTGCAGTGCAGGATATTAAATTTACCTTGTAGTAAGCTGGGTGTCATCAAACATTGATGTTTCATAGCCTGGAGGATGTTGCGCAACAAACTGAAGGGTTAGACCTCAGACATGTGGTTTATAAGAAGGCTGTGCAGAGACAGCTGACCAGTAACCGTGTGTCCTCATGTCCACAACCCAATCAGTCCATGGAAAACAGTGGCGGTGCATTCATCACACACACGACAGTGTCATTACAGAGGCTCGTTATTGAAATCAATTCAATTAAAGACTAATTGTTGCTGTAGTGAAACCCAAATGTTGTTGAAAACGAAGGAAGGCGACCCTCATCGATGAACCAAATGGCACATTTTTATTTAAAGAGATATGAATCGCCTGTTCCAAACCCATCTTTTCTCTGCAAGTTGGTGACAGTGTTTAAAGATATTGATATGTGAGGAAAGGGGAAAGCACGGTGGTGATGTAATGAAGGCCAACTATGCTAAACACTTTGTATTGAGAGGCGACGCGACATAGCCAAGAGATCACATCCCTCAATCATTCTGCTCACATCCGCGTTGGGTTAATTGTTTATCAAACTAAATGAAGTGGGGATAATTAAGACTAACTCTGCTGCTTAGACAGAGGATATTGTAAAGGACAGTTTGATTTATACTTGTTTGTTTGCTGAACTGATCAAATCACCCTTTGTCTCTGTTAATATATAAGAGTAAACTGTTGGTTTACACAATTAAAGCTGTAGATCTGCAGACAATGACATTTCCTTGAGGGACATACAGGTAGTCCCCAACTTACCAGTGTTAATTTTGACAGCTATTTTTAATTTAGTTTTAGTCTTAGTCATGTGACTAAAACATCATTTAGTTTTAGTCATTACTTAGTCATCAGACTTTTTTTTTGTTTTAGTCTAATTTTAGTTGACAAATCAATGAAAACATTTAGTCGACTAAATCTACAGTCAACTAAGTTATACATAGTAAAAACTTTCATCAATTTCATCAATTCTCTGTAGTTACTAAAACAAAACATTAAATTTGTCAGTGAGCAGTGCACTGCTGGCTGGCTGCGCAGCTACATTGCAAAGAGCTTAGCACTGATTGGACGGCTAACTAGTTGTCCCGCCTATTTGCTTGGGCTAAAGTCATTCTGATTGGCTCCCTCTGTAATTTGGCCCTACCTTCCGCCAAACGAAAAAAGTTTTGATTGGATTTCGTCCCAGTCAATGTTTTAGTCTCGTTTTTATTCGTTGACGAAAGTGTCAATTCATTTCGTCACAGTTTTTATCCTATCACGTTGTCTTTATTTAGTTACTGTGTCGTTTCTGTCATGAAATAAAGGTTCGTTGACGAAAATTATAACGAAAATAATTAGTCAACAAAATTAACACTGCAACTTACGAATGAGTTCCGGACCTAAGGACCGTTCGTAACCCGATTCTGACGTAAGTCGGAACCCATAGCACGTGCATTCGTAAGTCCGGATTTTTGTTCTTAAGTCGGAAAATGTATGCTAGCGCTGCGCCAAACACCCGTTTTTCAACACAAACATACATAGGCTACTGGTTCATAAACATGCACATAACTTTGTTTACAAACGTTTAGCTAACACACTTTCATCTAAAAACACCTAAAAAAACACATACCAGTGCTGTATTTAATGTACAACGGCTGTTCGTAGGTCCGTTCGTAAGTCCGAGTTGCCGTAGGTCGAGGGCGCCGTAACTTGAGGACTCCCTGTAATTTCATATGTTAATAGCTTTTTTTACTCTCTAAACTTTCGGTTAAGTCTGGTCTGTGTATTTTTCTTTAAGTTCTGACATCATAATTATAAAGCAATTGTAATCTGTTAAACAGGTTTCTATACTTAACTTTTTAGGTTGTTTTTTTTCGTGATTTTGATGCTAAAAGTAAAAAATGTAATAATGTTTGAAAGCATGACAAATGTATGATACAATGTTAGAAAAAGACAAGTGTTGAGTTTAGGACGAGCACTACAAGCAATGTTTTGCTTTTAATATTTGCTTTAGCTGTAGTTTTGCTTTAGCTTTGGTTAAAAAAAAAGCACAAAAAAGAAAACTGATCTTAACAACAAACATTTTATATACACTGTGTACTTGTCCTTTTCTGTCAATACAACAAGACATAATGCTAACGTTTGGACAATGGCTAATACTGCTGTTAATCCATGTTCAGCTCGTTCATGCTACTTTTATTAGCTTTTAAGCTCACTAGCTTAACCTCGCAACTACTGGTGTAGCATTTCATTTTTTTTCTTACATTATATTAATGCAGATCTTCAAATATGACGAAAAAACGTACAAAAAAAGCTATTTTGTAATTTTTAACTACATAAGAGATGTTTACTGTATACGTTTTTTGGTTTTCTCTTTTTAGACTATGAAGACAGAATTAGTGTATATCTGCTATTGTGTTTTCCTTCAAACCAAAGAGGGGATAATAGGCAAGGCCTGTTTTTAAACTTTACTGAAATTGAATTTGACCATATACTTTAGCCACCCTTCATCTTTCAAAAAACAATTCTTTAAAAAAAAGTTTTTGTCATTCATCTTGTTGATTTGAAATGTCACTAAAATGGTGAGTATTTGCCCATTTTGTTCGTATTTAGCATTTGTCTTCATGCTAACAAAAAAAACATTGTGTGGGGATTGAAATTCTTCTCGTGAATACATAATCTTAGTGTTTTCACTGGCTACCAAACACAATTAAGTAATTTTAAAATCAAAATGTTCTATGAGGGTGATTTTAAATAACGTTTATTCAGTACATAAGTAGGCCTGTCGCAATAAACAATAAATCAATTAATCGCATGATGAATGAAAATTATCGACCTCATTTTTATTTATCGGCTTTATTGTTTCTTTGTCTCTTTCTACTGAAGACACTCGAGGATGAAAAGATCAACTCCGGTGATCTTCACTGACCCCTCCCTTTACCTTTTCTCTTTAAAATCTGTTTTAACTGTCCAAAATCACATTTTTGGGTCATTATAAGCCACTAAGCTGAGAAGCTAAGCTAAGCTAACAGGCTACCTCAGGAAAAAAACGCTGTCTTGTCAAAGCTCTAGTTGAAACCGTGCCTACGTGTAAAAAGTTGTTTTTCTCTGCAAAAAGAAGCTGAGAACTTGTTTACTGATATTTTATTAAAAGCTTTGTTTGACAAATGCTATGCTAAAGAGCTCAAACCACATAGAGTGTCCACCATTTCGAGAACGAGAAAAAAAGGAGAGCCCATGTCACGTCAAGGGGCCTCCCTCCCATTTTTCTTAGACATGCTGCTCGCTCCCTCACTGTCCATCCTTCGGTTCAAACAGTCTTATACTCCCATCTGGTGGTCAAAAAATGTTCTACACACAAAATAAAATTAACCAACATTTCTTCTTAAATTTGACAAGAATTACTAATTTTTGTCAAATTTCAAACAGTATTATCGTTTATCGCAATAATTTCTGAGACAGTCACAAAATTTGTTATCGTGGCAGGCCTGTACATAAGAAGTTCTACCAACAGCCTGAATTTTATTTTAGGTTTTTCAAAGAAAATTCTTTTTTTACTCAGACATGTACAGTATATGCCATTTGAAACAACCTCCTTTTAAAATGCTTTTTGAATACAAGTAGAAATAAAACAGGAATGTTGTGTCTATTTCTTAATTATTTTTTTTTGAAGTGCTGATATGTGGCTTAGAGTTTGACATAAAAACATTATTTGAAAATTAGTCTTCTTAAATTCCTCACAATTTGGTTGAAACCTAAAAAAAAAAATCCAATATAATACAAGTAGAAATAAAACAGGAATGTTGTGTCTATTTCTTAATTATTTTTTTTTGAAGTGCTGATATGTGGCTTAGAGTTTGACATAAAAACATTATTTGAAAATTAGTCTTCTTAAATTCCTCACAATTTGGTTGAAACCTAAAAAAAAAAATCCAATATATTAAATCTGTTTATGTCCTGAAATCCCATTAAATATGTAAAAAAATTAAAATACAGATGTTAGAAATGCTAGAAATAAAGGCAAATATAAAAGCAGTCTTCTGTTTGAGTGTTTTCTAAAATGTTTTTTCTCTGTATCTTGTTCCATCTTCCTGATAATTATCGTCTGGAGGTCATGCGTGTAGCTTTCTGCCTCGGTTGGTGTTTTTCCTCCATTTAAGGTGTGTCTCTGTGTGGCCCGCCGTACGGTGTCGGTCATCGATATTAAATCCTGGCTGTGAGGGCCATCTGTCTGACTTTGACCCGTCGGCTCACCGTCACACCTTCAACAGGGTGGGAGGGCAGAAACAGAGTGTCTACCTTCTG
The DNA here is from genome assembly GCA_038048925.1 of Garcialebias charrua. NCBI lineage: Eukaryota > Metazoa > Chordata > Actinopteri > Cyprinodontiformes > Rivulidae > Garcialebias > Garcialebias charrua. The sequence goes on from JBBPBX010005973.1 coordinate 35,552, forward strand.
TGGGGATGAAAACGTGCGAACCAGGCAAACATGAATCAAAAGTGTGTTTTCTGACTTGCTAGTCCTGTGAGCTCGCTTTGAGGGTGCCAGCTGCTGGCAACAAGATGCACAGATGCACAGTGACTCTCTCTTTATGCATTCACGGCACACCCAACATGAACCGGGAGTCAGTCCACCGGCTCCAGAACTGGCAGACCCCTGACCCTTTGAGCACCGCTGCATTGCTGGAAGACATCGGCAGGTGAGAGCTGGCGACTAGGAGATAATCTGAAGCAGCAGCTTGCATTTAGGAAATGTAGTTTCCTGCAAGTGACACACAGATGAGCTACTGAACAGCCAGCTAGGAAGTGGTACTGGAGAGGAGTGGGGGGTTGGGTAGGATGGCTGATGCAGGTCAGGTTGCTCGCACTGGATGAGGATGTTAAGATAAAAAGGCTAGAAGGGACCGAAGGAGGAGAGTGACATTTCATCAGCTGGTTCGACAGAACCAGCTGATGAAAGCATCACTTTCCTGTTCTGGAAGTGGAAGGTCATCAAATCCACCCAGTCCGCCTGCAGCAGTCTGATTCCTCTGGTATAATGTAGACCTGGTGGTTTCAGTCCGACAGGAAGATCTCGATTGGACGAGTTAATCTTACTCAACCTCAGCTTGGACAAATGAAGTCGCTCAGTGTTTTCTTACTTTTTATTGCAACGAGTCAACGACTGAGCAAAAACAATCTGTATAGAGTTCAGCTGTTGTACTCATGCTAAACGTCGGTCTTTTAGTTACAAATATGTACTTTAACTTGTACTTTAAAATGTACCCTGGGAACTGAAATGTGTCCTCTGATCTTCTGCTGTAACATCAGTGAATAATTATCCTTTTGGTTTGAGCAGTTCAGAGATTTAAGAACCTCTTCTGTAGATGCAGGAGGCTGAGATGGTGTAGAGCAAAGGTGGGCACCAGACCGCCAGGGAGCGCTAAAGCGCTAATCCGCTGATAGCGAACCTAAACAATTTGTTAGCGCTACAGCGGATTGACTAACTTTTACAATTCATAAGCGGATTTGCGCTATTTTTATTTAAAATGCAGTACCGCTAATAACTAATTATCTATCAGTAAAAACGAAAAAACTTATTTACGGGCTCTTAAATTCATTCAATTCATTCAACCTTTATTTAGTCAGGTAAATCTTATTGAGCCTCATGGCTCATTTACGGAAGCGACCTGCTAAAACTAAAGAACGATGAACAGCAATGGTAGAATTTCCTTAAACAATAAACAATAGAAAACAAAAGAGAGAAAAAAACAACAGAGAGAATTTTTTTTTTTTACAAAGTATCAAAATAAATAAATCAACCGGACGACTGCTCACAGACCATATCCTGTCAGCGCCGGATGTGGTCCGTGTAAAAAAGCTGTCCCTGCCCTAAAGGGGGCTACAGAGAGCGCTCTCTCTATAGCAGTTAGCAGCCAGTGTGTAACTCTGCAGCCTTATTGCTTGTTTTCGAAGAGTCAGACGAAGAGTTTTTAACATGGAGGGTGAACTTATGGATGTTTCTCAGCGGCCTACGCGACGCGTCAGCGCCTCGTTTGCCCTGTTCAAAATGGCGACGGCAACAGAAGCAAAGGACTTTACAAGAAAACACGGTAAAAACAATTATTTCTTTGCTGAGAAAAAATATATATCTTAGCTGACTTTATCCACCTTATTCCTGAAGGTGTCACTGTAGAAGCGATAATGTGCCGTACTTCCGTTTGACCCCGGAAGTAGAATTTTTGCATTGGCTCCTCGTTGTTTGCTTGCTAATCTGCGCGCATCGTAGAAGTTCTGTTGAAGTTCTGTTTTCTGTTATTTCGAGCTAATATTGTCACGAAGATGTCTTGAGGAGCTCGGGTACCTGTTGCGCTGTTCATGGCTGTATGAATAATCAGACGAAGCTGAATTTGTGGCTGCAACTAGTGTGTGTTGAACATGCTCCGATAAGAAAAACCCGCATCCTTCTTTGTGGCTGGGCTACGAGAAACCACCTGAAAAAAGTCACCGTATCCTCCAGAGGATCGAGAACACCAGGTATGATTTAAGAGACAGCTTTTAGTGTTATGATTTTATGTAGTCAGTAATTAAATTATACTAATATTTTCGTTCATAACTGGCAAATAAACACACGCACCTATATGTATGCTGTGTGTGCGTTTATTTATACATATCTATCTATATATCTATATATATATATAATATAGGTGTGTGTTTATATATATATATATATATATATATATATATATATATATATATATATATATATAATATAGGTGTGTGTGTGTGTGTTCATAAATGAACCCTAAAGTTTGTATACTGTACTTTTACTTTCAGATGGGCTTGATGAGAGTGTGGAGCTGCTCAACACCACCAGTCACATGCAGCATGACTGTTGGAATGTGGATTGACATAATGTCAGAACAAACCAACAACCTTATTCTATGGTTGCCCCGTGAAACAATTAAAGCAACATGTTTTGCAGAAAGCTAAAAACTTGGACTCCAGAAGTGAATCATACATGCAAATAACACTGTGAAATATTTATTGGCTGTTTCTCCCTCTGGAATAATCATGTTTATTTCAGATGCTTATGGTGGTAAATGCAGTGACAGGTATATAACACAGAACTCTGGGTTTCTGGACTATCTGCGTGCTGGAGATCAGGTGATGGGTGATCGTGGTTTCACAGTGAGGGACCTGCTGCAAGAGCTATGGTGTCAATGTAATCGTTCCAGCATTCACACGCAAAGGATGCCAGCTTATTTCAAGTGAGAAGTGAGAAGACATTAAATGTAAACATTTTTCTCAAACATGTACAGTACTGATGTACTTGCTGTAAACGTAACACAACTCAACATGTTTTTTAAAGGATGCAATGTTAACTATATTACATTAGAAAAGTATTTGCTAAAATGATTCATTTGTTATGTACAATAGTTGACTGTTAACCTTCTTACAAGGTTAGGTTTTTGTGTGCACTATATCAGTTAATTTTGGATTAAACTACTGTTTCTATCTAAATGTCACTTTTGTCATTATCAAGTTTTTAAAGATCGTTTCCTGTCTATTTCATTATTTGTTTTCATTTACTGTATTTTATTAAAAGTTCTCAAGGTGCTTCATTTGTGAATCAGTAAAGTATTTGTCAAAAGAAATGTCAAGCTCCAGGTGCTCAGTTGGTGTCCAGATAAACATCTTGCAGCTCAAAAGTCCAAAGCAACATCATTGTTAGCTGGACCTGGAGATGTGGAGTTTTAATGCTTAGACTGGGCTTTATGTTTGTTTAAATAAAGTGTCCCACCTCTCTTAACATAACAGGACCAACCTTGTTACTGTGAAGATACTAGTAAGCTTCAGAGCTTTTCAGATTGCTCATCGCTTCGCCATCTGAAGCAACTGTCAAAGTAGCTAAGTATGCTAGTAGCTAAACATGCTAGTGTACGTTATTTTCGGCCACTTCTTCAAGTCGTCCTCCCACCCCTCAACAGCTGTAGGTAGCGGTAAAACAATATCTCCACATTTGAGTTGTGATAGTTTGTGTTCCCACATATTTTATGACCTAAAACCTCTGACGAAAACCGGTTAGCGCGTTGCTAGCGTGTAACAAAAGTGCCGGTTCTGACTTTCAGCGGAAGTCGTTCACATAATTCGCGCAAGGCATCATGGGGCGTAGGAATAAGGTGGATAGCACAAGGTTTTTCTGAGCTTAACCGTTTCACGAAATGGTCAAATCGGCTGGATTTAAAAAAAGTAGTTTGCCATTTGCACGTTAGCGCGTTAGCATTAGCTTCCGCTAGCTTTGCTAATACATAAGCGCTTTTGAAATTGCGGACCTAAATAAATTAATAAGCGCTTTAGAAATAGCGGTACTAATTTTTGGATTAGCGCTGCCCAGCACTGATGTAGAGGCAGGGGCAGCCGAGTCGGGACTCGAAAGTCCCAGATTCGATCTCCAGTCATTGTGCATTTCGTGGTGTCTCTGAGCAGCACACCCTATCCCCAGTTGCTCCCCGGGCGCGCTCGATAGCTTCCCACTGCTCCAAAGTGACTTAACCTCGTACGGATAAGTCAACCAAGTGTTGACTTGTGAATACAAAGAGGTACCTGAAGGAGATACATTTAATATCAATATTTAAGCATTTTACCGAAGTATTTGAAGAGAAATTATGTAGGCTATATGTTATTTTACAGCTGCTGTTTTCCCAGAAATCATCCTGGACACAAGTGGGCAGAAGGAGCTTCTTTTGCAGGGTGGCTAGGGTCAGCCTTAGAGATAGATAGGAGGAGGAGCGCCACCATCTGGTGGGAGCTTGGAGTAGAGCCACTGCAACACCCGTTGTATAGAAATGAGTCAGTTGAGGTGGTTCGGGCATCTGGTGGTTAAGATGCCTCTTTACATTTTAAAGGGCTTTTGGGAAGAAGCTCCGAGGAATCCCCAGAACTCACTGGAGGAATTATGTATCTTTGGCCTGGAACGCAGGGTCACTGGAGAGAGGAGTGTCTGGGTTTCTCTTCTGGACCGGTTGCCTCTGCGACCTGACCACAGATAAGAAGTAGAAGATGGAGATGTACCTGCCAAAAGATTAACGCTTACGGTACTTCTCTATCAGTAACACAAAAACATTCCTGATTAAGGCAAGACTACAGTTGGTGTCTTATCAGATCCTATATGGATTAAACCTGGTTAGGTTTGATTTAACAGGCAGTCCAGACTAGGATTTGAGGACTTTGTAGGTCCAGTCTTTCTCTTTGGTGCTGTATGTCTTGTACAGTATGTAGAACCGACAGTTTGCAAAAAGATCAACAAGGAATCCAGTTGCATTTAATCGAACTTGCTGGAACCACCTGGACGACTGAGAACATTTACCAGTATAAATCTAACAACGCTCCTTTTAGATTTGATTCAGTTTCCACAGAATCTAATCCCATCCCTCGACGTAATCGAACTGCAAATCACTACAGCTTTCCGAGTACAACAGCTGCGGAACAAGAACAACAAATCCCAATAAGTGAAGCTATTTATAACGTGTTGAAAATAACGTATTGCCTCACAATCGATTGTAGAGCAGCTTTTATTCTCAGACATGTAGCTCTTAAACAGCGACAACACCCAGCAGTTTGTTATTACAAGTGTGAACGGGGACTCAGGTTGCACATTAATATGTAAATTAAATCTTAATCGATTTTCAAAGGTATGCATTTAACATGTATTTTACAGCAGCGCGACTCCGGCAGTGAGAAACGCGCTGTGCCGTTTTACAAGAAGGCAATTCAAGTTGCTCTGCGGATGATTGAAAACAAATGGAGACACTTTACTTGGAGTGCACTGCAGATGCATTACGAGCAGATAATAAGCCCCTTAAAGCTCGGTGAAACTTTAACTTCATTATAATCAAACGTCAGGAAATTACATTAAATTCGGCTTTCTGTTATTAACTGTACAGCTGCCCTGTAACACGTTCAGCGCGGTTTTCCTATTTTATTCTTTTAATCTTGTAATTAATTACTGTGCAATGGCTTAGAGTGCTTATAAAAATCATTTCAATTAGAGATTTCCCACAGAAACCGTGTTTGGCTGAAAAGGAGGATTTTGGAGGGCTGAACCGATGCAGCAGGTAAACAGGAAGTAGATTTGCCGCCTGCTGACGAGACGTATATTTTTAAAGCAAAACTGCCAGCGCAGCATCAAGTCGACACACACGGCTGTAAGTTTTCGGTCCTCTGTTGCTTTTTTTATATGAGGCTGAGCGCAGCGAGGACTTAGTAGTTTTGCAGAGTTCCCGCTGGGTGCATAATGAATGGCAGACTGCAGCTGTGGGCCTACCAGGCAGGAAGAAACAGCACTGTGGAATTGTGGGATAGCGGCGGAGAGTCTTGCTTTGTTGGCCTCAGCAGGGGCTCGCCAAGATCAAACATGTCGACAGTTCTGCTGCTCGCCGGGCCTTCTGGGTAGACGGACCCAAAGAGGAGACGCCTGAAAGCCAGATGCAGTTTTTTTTATTTTGTACATGTGCTGGTTGTGTGTGTGGGGTGGATTTGTGTATGTGTGTGTGTGTGCATGGCATCTTTTGGCAGTTTCTCAGGGGTGAATGACGGCAGTGCTTCGGATGCTGTCATACCTTTTGTTGTGCTTTTTTTTTTTCTTTCTTGTTTTTGTCTGTAGAGAGGACCGACTTTGAAATGGATTAACGAGAACTGACTTGGTGGGACTTCCAGGTTTGCTTTGACATGACATTCCTATGTTTGATGTGGCTTCAGCCCACACAAAGCACACACATATGCTCACAGAAGCCTCCTCCATGTCCCTGCACCTGTCCTTGTGTTACTGACACTACTGCCTGAAGGTCTGCCCAATACTCCTGTCTGTCCTGGAGTGCATGACCCTTCTTGCTTCCTCTTCTCTTATTTTTATTTTAAACTAGTGAAGCTGTGGGCGCCTGATTTTGACATAAAATAAATATCAAACTCCATAAGGTACAACTGTAATCACCAATCAAGACCATGCTGTTGACATATTGTTTGATTGTAACAAAGTGTGGTTGTTTAACTCAATATGTGCAGAGTGTTTAAAACTAGGGTTACCATGTTAAAGCCCTGTAATGGTGACATTAGTCTCCTGTCGGTCCCCTGGCGTGGAGCGAAGAGAAGCGTTTGAAAATACCCTCTGTTCATCCATGCATGTTGTGAGCATGTGAACTAGAAAAAAAAGTGAGGCACTAACTTCCATTTTGGGTTGTGGCTGCATCTTGCCGTAAAATTCCTTTTGTACAGTGGGTTGCCATGTCACAATCCAAGATGGCTGCTGCCATATACAGTATTTATGAAAAAAACTACCACCCCTTTCTGCTGGTGAAGGTTCTCAGTCGTCCAGGACATGATAAAATCAAAAAAGGCATTCAATACAAGATCAACTGGACTTTATTTGTTGCAGAAGATGTTTCAACCTCAATCCAGAGGGCTTTATCAATTCAATGCACAGACTGTGTACGCGTGGAGTTATATCAGTCTTAGGAGTCACGCACCAACTTATGTAAATTGCAAGCTGAGGTAACACATACAACATGTAAATTGACAAAATCACACCTTAACATTAGGAGTTTCCTTGAAGTCTCTGACAGAAGACACACACCTGTATGTAAATTGACAAAACATCCCTCACAACCCAACAGCAGAGGCTTCTCAAAAAACTTTGCTAGTCTAATTCCCAGACAAAGCACATCTGCTCCCATCCGGTGTAAAACGTCTGGGAATCAGCTCCAAAACTGAGTTATAAGTCTTGGAAAGTTGAAATCTCAGGCCTCCTCCTCTATTGAGCGAGGGCCACTCTTTCTTGATATGAACAGCTTCCTTCACACCCCTCTCAAACCACCTGTGCTCTCGGTCCAAAATTTGCCCATTCTGGTCCTCAAATGAGTGTCCCTTGTCCGTGAGGTGGAGGTGAACAGCTGAGTTTTGTCCAGAGGAGGAGGCTCTCCTGTGTTGGGACATTCTTCTGTGGATGGGCTGCTTAGTTTCTCCAATGTATAGGTCTGGGCAGTCCTCACTGCACTGGACCGCGTACACTACACCACTCAGTTTGTGTGTGTGGGGGGTTTGTCCTTAGGGTGCACCAGCCTCTGTCTGAGAGTCCTGCTGGGTTTGAAATGTACTGGGATGTTGAAACCCAGCAGGACTCACGATCAAACCCAGGTTAAGAACCACTGATCTAGCTGGTTCATAGCGGGAGCTGCAGTTTTCACATAAACAGTGGGGGAGGGCCTGGGTTTGTGATTGAGAGTTAAGCCCCCAGTATGCACGTACTACGCAGAGGTACAAGCGTACCCCTGCAGGGAATGTACGCGCAAAGCTAAAATTTTACGACAGCGTACGCAAACGCAGTGTCGCACAATAAACTGCCCAGCGCCGGACTGTTTTGCAGTGTCGCACAATAAACTGCCCAGCGCCGGACTGTTTTGCATGCGACACCAATGTATTAAATTCCCCTTCTTCATCCCTGATCTGGCCTTTTCTTTTGTTTTTTTTATCTCGTCCTCCTCGGTTGACGCCATGACTGAAATGATGAGAAATGAACAAATTTGTCACGAGCGAATTAAACTCAGGTCCAGCGTGGCTGCGGGAGGTTCTGGAGATTTCCTGGTGTGATGTGTGGGCTGCAGGACCAGCGCTCCCTGTTTTTTTTAGAACTTTTTATTAACATATAAACACAGAACACCGCTGCGTCTGCAGCTGCCAGCTCTCGCCTTTTTTTCCCCCGACCTGTCAATCAACTCAGTAGGCATGTCAGCAAATGACCAATCAGCGACCTCAATTTGTCCCGTAGGTAAACGCTCCTTGTCTGGAGCTGCGCTGCAGCTGCTCAAATGACGTCAAGAATTTGCCGCGAAAACGCGAGAATGTATGCAAGAACGTATGCAAGAACATATGCTGGAGTCTAGGGCTGAACTCTCTGTGCACAGTACGTGCATACGTATGGACGTACGTAGAGGTATACAGTACTGGGGGCTTGAGAGAGAAGGGGCCGCATGAAGTCACAGACTGTGAGAACAAACAGGCATCAGATTTCTTCTAATTTTATATTGTAATTACTAGTAACTAAGATGGTTAAGGGAAATGTATTGACGTAAAAGTACACATTTTATTGAGGAAATGTAGTGAAGTAAAAGTGAAAGTCACTAGAAATGGAAATAACGAAGTAAAAATATGTCAAAATTCTACTTAAGTACAGTAACAACAAAGTATTTCTACTTCATTACATTACAACACTGCCAATTGCACTGACGTAGCATTAAGCTAGCGGCGAGCAATACAGATGTACTAGCTAAAAAGCTACAAAGGTGCATGTTCAATTACAAGAATCCTTATTATCCCCAAGGGGCCATTTGTTTCACAGTAGGTAGGCACATAAAACACCCATACTAGACTAGACATTGAGACATTAAAATAAGTCAGTGTTTCCCCTAGATATCTTGACATGGCGGGGCGCTCATCTCGTCCATGAATTTTGTTGGAGCGGACGGAGACACATCCTACCTTTAGCTTTTTAGCTAGTTTACCTGCATTGCAAGCTGCTAGTTTAGCATTACGTTAGTGGCAACAGGTGTGATTTTTTTTTTGGGGGGGGGGGCGTTATAAAGGGGGTGCTTGGCTCTATTGATGGGATGATGCGCCTCACTTGTATAATGGTAGGGGAAACACTGGCTACAGAAATCATCACTGTTGAGAAGCCTGATCGCTACAGGGATGGATGAGATTTTCAGTCTGTTCGTTCTAAATCTGGGCAGCAGATACCTGCGTCCAGATGGAAGCAACCTGAACTCACCATGGAGTGGATGATCAGGATCTGCCAGAATCAGCCTGGCCTTGTTCACTGACCTTGCCTCGTGTAGGTCAGTGAGGTTCCATAGGGCTGTGCCAGTGGCCAACAAAGTAAGGTAGTGCACCGTTTCCCTCATGCTGAGCCACCTAATGCAAACCCCTCCCCCTGGCTCAAAATGTATTGGTACAAACAGCACATAACACAGAGATGTCTCAGTCTCCCCGTCAACAACAATCACGCAACAGATGAGCGCCCTGCCAAGGCAAGTAATGTAGGGGAAACGCTGTTCACCATGTTGGAATCATGTCGGTACGTCTTTCGAACACAAAATTCAAAAATAAATACATTTGTAAATAGGGATGGGGCAGATCCGATCCAGTATCGGTATCGGTATCCGATACCAGCAGAATGTAAGTATCGGGTATCGGAACCAACCTGCCGATATTTCCGATACTTTCTAGATGTCAGAGAGCACATATATTTCACCATACTCTGTGACTTCTGTCTTAACATTGTTACTTAGCGGTATATTAGTGTTCAATTATAGATTAAATCTGTATCTGTTGATAAAATTCAACAAGAATTACAACTCATATAGTGCCAGAATTAAAAATAAGACTAGAAAATGGGGAGTAGAATGTGATGATTTCCCATAATGCTTAGCAGTATTTTAGACTAGTGTTCCTTGCACCATGAGTCAGAAGGACGTCTGTGGAAGAGACCTGCCTCTTCTTGTATGCCATTTGTTTGTGAATTACTGTAGTGAGGCTCAGAGTGTCTTCTTTGGGTTTACCTCACACAAGTCCGAGTTTTGTGCAACATACGTGCTCTCCCTTCAAGAACTTAATTATTACAGCCTCCTATGCTTGAACACCGATATCGGATCGGAAAAGTATCGTTATCGGTCGATACTCAGTTGTTATGTATCCGTATCGGATCGGAAGTGAGAAATGTGGATTGGTGCATCCCTATTTGTAAATAAAAACATTGTTTTTGTCATTTCTCCTTATTTATTTATTTATCTTTTATTGTTTTGCCTTTTAAAGTTGTGTCTCCCTCCACTGCTTACTGCCCCCGTCAGGCAGATCTTGGTACTAATCAAAGGATTAGATGTGGGTCGGCGTGTGAGTGTGCATCTGAGACAGGGCTGTGAGTAGAAAAAAATATCAGAGTGAAGATGATAAGGAAGAGAGCAAGAAGAGGGAGAGTTGGGATAAAGGTGTGTGATAGAATTGGAAGATCAAAGCCCTCTGTCACAGTGTGACTGAGCCCAGGGGCATAATGGGCGAGACGGGACATATACACATTGCTACGGACACACACACCTAGAGAAACACTCACTCACGGCTGGTATTTGACTCTGAGTGTGATTGATACTGGGCTAGATTTGGAGAATCGCTGTCATTCGTCTCTCCGCAGATCAAACAACCACATAATCTCCCATAAAGTAAAGGGAGACGGAGGGAATAAAAAAGGGACAGACGAGGAGAGTTTGAAGAAGGTTGAGAGAGGTGACAAAGCCTCCTCATCACTGAAGTGTTTTCTCTTTTAAAAAAAAAAAAAAATAGGACCTTTTTCCTGACAACACTACTTGCACTCTTTAAACAGCTTCCAGTGCACAGCAGAGCTCCATTAGTGCTTCCTTCAGGTACTCGGATACCTGCACTGTAGGTTAATTAGTGATGTCTCAGTCTGTCTTTGAAAATTAAAACCAGCACTTGCATTTTAAAGGTGCTGCCATGTTGTATTGACTAAACTAGTGTCTGTGGACTCAGAATGTGGAGCTGAAATTCCCCCTTACTTCTCGATAATAACTTTTAAAAAGGTTGTCCCGAGTTGTGAAGGGAAAATGGGGAATTGGTAATACCGTCTGTCCATCTGGTTAATCTTGTGAGCACAACTTTAAAAAAAGTGAGGTGCCATCTTCCCTATTGGTTTGTGGCTGCTTTAAGGTGAAATAAAGGTTCCTTTCGAAAACTGGGTTGCCACCAGGGATGCAGTGAGGACATGGAGGTAGTTGGAGTGATGACAGAGGATGACTTGCTGTGGCAACCCCTGTAGAGGGTACAGCCGAAAGGAGTACCGGTAGTAGTTTACCTGGACTAATATTTGTACTGCAAGCAGCATACAGTCGGCTCTCGTGTTGCTTCGGCTTTTACTATCACGTTACGTCCTTGGGTTTAAGTATAAGTGCTATATGTTGTCATCATTGTATGTTCCCATACAATGACAAAATAAGTTATGTGTTTAACCCATCACACCTGAGATACACCCAGGTGGAGCAGTGGGCAGATATGGAAGCATCCGAGGAGCAATTAGGGATTAGGTGTCTTGCTCAAGGACACCACGACGTGCGAGCATGGCAAGGAGTTGAACCGCAACTTTCTTGTCCTAAGTCAGCTGCCTTGCCTCTACATCATATTGGTCCCTGGTTCCTTAGTTCAGGGTGTTTCTAAATGCAGTACCAGTACCCTGACTGTTAATGCTTTAAACTGGTCTGGACAATCATAAATCCTCATACTTGTTGGGAAAAAAAAATTTTTTTCTCTTTTTATGTTTAACTTTGAGAAACCTTGAATTATTAATCAGCCAGATTTGATCAGGTTTTAAAAAATGACTTTTTAAAAGCAACAAGAATGATAAGTAAAACTATTTCCTAAAGCAATTTATTCCTCACTGATTCATGGAAATCAACTCAAGACTATAAGAGATAGATGTAAAAATACCCATCCCAAAGTTCTAAACTTTTATAGGTTATGTTTATATGCAAATGAAGCACTAACATTTAGCTTTTTTTTTTCATCAATATGGATATTTTCTCTTGGCTTTGTAATTGTTTAAAGTTATTTCACAGCAAATAAGGTTTGTGCTTGTCGGTTATGTTTTGTAGATCTTGAATACAGGTGGCCAAAATGACTTTCCTCTGTATGGTGGTCATACTCAACCTAAAGCTGGATTTTTTTCTTTGTGAGAAGTTAAGTAATGTGTTCTTGCTGACCACGTTGTATGACCACAACAACAAACGTGGACCGGAATTAAAAATATGGTCCAAACCACGGGCCAGTTTCAGTCAATACATGTTTTCTTGCTTGCAGGTTTATCTGGTTAATTTGGTGTTCTCTGTTTGAGTTCTGGTCTTTTATTATTAACTGTAAATATGACACCACAAGACAGATTCTGTATCTGATGTACGAAAAGGGGAACAACACTTCCTAATAATAATAATCCATCCATCCATCCATCCATCTTCTTCCGCTTATCCGGGGTCGGGTCGCGGGGGTAGCAGCCTAAGTAGGGAGGCCCAGACTTCCCTCTCCCCAGCCACTTGGAGCAGCTCCTCCGGGGGAATCCCAAGGCGTTCCCAGGCCAGCCGAGAAACATAGTCCCTCCAGCGCGTCCTGGGTCTTCCTCTGGGTCTCCTCCCGGTGGGACATGCCCGGAACACCTCACCAGGGAGGCGTCCAGGAGGCATCCTAACCAGATGCCCGAGCCACCTCAACTGGCTCCTCTCGATGTGGAGAAGCAGCGGCTCTACTCCGAGTCCCTCCCGGATGACTGAGCTTCTCACCCTATCTCTAAGGGAGAGTCCAGCCACCCTGCGGAGAAAACTCATTTCAGCCGCTTGTATCCGAGATCTTGTTCTTTCGGTCATAACCCAAAGCTCATGACCATAGATGAGGGTGGGAACGTAGATCGATCGGTAAATTGAGAGCTTTGCCTTTTGACTCAGCTCTCTCTTCACCACGACAGACCGGTACAGCGCCCGCTTCACTGCGGACGCTGCACCTATCCGCCTATCGATCTCACGCTCCAGTTTTCCCTCATTCGTGAACAAGATCCCGAGATACTTAAACTCCTCCACTTGGGGCAGGACCTCCTCCCCGACCCGGAGAGGGCATGCTACCCTTTTCCGGCTCAAGACCATGGCCTCGGATTTGGAGGAACTGATCCTCATCCCGGCCGCATCGCATTCAGCTGCAAACCGCTCCAGCGAAAGCTGTAGATCACGAGCTGATGAAGCCAATAGGACCACATCATCTGCAAAAAACAGAGAAGCGATTCTAAGGTCACCAAAACGGATCCTCTCAACACCTTGGCTGCGCCTAGAAATTCTGTCCATAAAAGTTATGAACAGAATCGGTGACAAAGGGCAACCTTGGCGGAGTCCAACTCTCACCGGAAACGAGCCTGACTTACTGCCGGCAATGCGGACCAAGCTCTGACACCGGTCGTACAGGGACCTAACAGCCCTTATCAAAGGGCCTGGTACCCCATACTCCCGGAGTACCCCCCACAGAACCCCCCGAGGGACGCGGTCGAATGCCTTCTCCAAGTCCACAAAACACATGTAAACTGGTTGGGCAAACTCCCACGCACCCTCCAGGACCCTGCTGAGGGTGTAGAGCTGGTCCAGTGTTCCACGACCAGGACGAAAACCACACTGCTCCTCCTGAATCCGAGGTTCGACTATCCGACGGACCCTCCTCTCCAGAACCCCTGAATAGACCTTACCAGGGAGGCTTAAGAGTGTGATCCCCCTATAGTTGGAACACACCCTACGGTCCCCCTTTTTAAATAGGGGAACCACCACCCCAGTCTGCCAATCCAAGGGAACTGCCCCAGATGTCCACGCGATATTGCAGAGTCGCGTAAGCCAACACAACCCTACAACATCCAGAGCCCTAAGGAACTCCGGGCGAATCTCATCCACCCCCGGAGCCTTGCCACCGCGGAGCTTTTTAACCACCTCGGCGACCTCAGCACCAGAGATCAGAGAACCCGACCCAAAGTCCCCAGGCTCTGCTTCCTCAGTGGAAGACGTGCCAGTAGGATTGAGGAGGTCTTCGAAGTATTCCGCCCACCGACTCACAACATCCCGAGTTGAGGTCAGCAGCACGCCACCTCCACCATAAATGGTGTTGGTCTCGTACCTCTTTCCCCCCCTGAGACGCCGGATGGTGGACCAGAATCGCCTCGAAGCCGTACGGAAGTCATTCTCCATGGCCTCTCCGAACTCCTCCCACGCCCGAGTTTTTGCCTCAGCAACCACCCGAGCCGCATGCCGCTTGGACTGCCGGTACCTATCAGCTGCTTCCGGGGTCCCACAAGCCAAAAAGGCCCAATAGGACTCCTTCTTCAGCCTGACAGCATCCCTCACTGCCGGTGTCCACCACCGGGTTCGAGGGTTGCCACCTCGACAGGCACCAACAACCTTGCGGCCACAGCTCCGATAAGCTGCCTCGACAATAGAGGCGCGGAACACGGCCCACTCGGACTCCATGTCCCCCGCCTCCCTCGGAACGTGTTCAAAGCTCTCCCGGAGGTGGGAGTTAAAGCTCCGTCTTACGGGAGACTCTGCCAGACGTTCCCAGCAGACCCTCACGATACGTTTGGGTCTGCCAGGTCTGACCGGCATCCTCCCCCACCATCGGAGCCAACTCACCACCAGGTAGTGGTCAGTAGACAGCTCCGCCCCTCTCCTCACCCGAGTGTCCAAGACATGCGGCCGCAGATCAGATGAGACGACAACAAAGTCGATCATCGAACTGCGACCTAGGGTGTCCTGGTGCCAAGAGCACATATGGACACCCTTATGCTTAAACATGGTGTTCGTTATGGACAATCCATGACGAGCACAGAAGTCCAATAACAGAACACCACTCTGGTTCAGATCAGGGGGGCCGTTCCTCCCAACCACACCCCTCCAGGTCTCACTGTCATTGCCCACGTGAGCGTTGAAGTCCCCCAGTAGAACAAGGGAGTCCCCAGGAGGCGCACTCTCCAATACCCCCTCCAAGGACTCCAAAAAGGGTGGGTAGTCTGAGCTGCCGTTTGGTGCATAGGCACAAACAACAGTCAGAGCCCGTCCCCCCACACGTAGGCGAAGGGAGGCTACCCTCTCGTTCACCGGGGTGAACCCCAACGTACAGGCACCAAGATGGGGGGCAACCAGTATGCCCACTCCTGCTCGGCGCCTCTCACCAGGGGCAACTCCAGAGTGGAAGAGTGTCCAACCCCTCTCAAGGAAACTGGTTCCAGAGCCAGAGCCATGCGTTGAGGTGAGTCCGACTATTTCTAGTCGGAACCTCTCAACCTCACACACTAGCTCAGGCTCCTTCCCCACCAGAGAGGTGACATTCCATGTCCCAATGGCCAGCTTCTGTAGCCGAGGATCAGACCGCCAGGGTCCCCGCCCTCGGCCGCCACCCATCTCACATTGCACCCGACCCCTTTGGCCCCTCCCACAGGTGGTGAGCCCATGGGAAGCCCAAGGTGGTTAATAATAATAATAATAATAATAATAATAATAATAATGTCACATTTTGTCATCTGTGTATGTTTCCATACAAGACGAAATTTTTCTCTGCATTTAACCCAACCACCACCAGGTGGGGCAGTGGGCAGCTATTGAAAGCGCCCGGGGAGCAATTTGGGGATGAGGTGTGCTGCTCATAGACACCACAAGGTATGCAGTGACGGGGTTCGAACCTGGGTCTTTCGGGTCCCAAGTCGGCTGCCCTGCCTCTACACCATCTTGGCTGAAGTAGTGCCACCCATTTTCACTTTCCGTGCTTGTATGTGGCATTAACTTTGTTTCAATAAATACTTTTTGGACAGGTGGAATACAGGTGGAATATTAACAGTTAAGTCTTCGAATGATTTAAAGTTACAACGTAAAACCCGTTTGGTCTAAGCAGTGGTAAGTGTGGCCAAAGATGTTTCTATGGTGGCCATAGCCGCCCTTGGCCACTGGTGTGGAGCTCGGAGTAGAGCTGCAACCCCTTATCGAAAAGAATCAGCTGAGGTGGTTTGAGCAGATAATAGACTGTATGCCACGGACTCCCGTTCCAGCACTTCCACATTCATTACCCGGGCGTCGCACTTCCAGTTAGCGGGAACGACTTGAACATAAATGAGTAAATACAATTAATAAACCATCTACATACACACCAATAATAACTCTATACACATATAAATCTATATAAATCTATAGCTGTACCCACCGGTGGGTGGACAAAACGGAACTCACTTGTAGTGCCAGTAGCTCGCAGCCGCTTCCTGTTTTGGGTCGTTGTCATGGTCTGCTACTAGGAGCTAACGCTAACAACAACAGCAGTGGATAGGACCCGGAAATGGCGGACGTGGGTTGTATTTTAACGGAAGTATGTCACTGCCACCCGTGGCATAGTCTATTGGATGTTTCTCACTGGGTGGAAATCCCAAGGCAGACCCAGAACTTGCTGGAAGGGTTATATGTCCTCCCTGGACCTGCTGCCCCCTCAACCAGACCACCGATGAGCAGCAGAAGCTGTATGGACGGGTGTAGACACTGTCCACAGATATACAGCTGCTACTGTCTGTTCCTGACTGGACCTGCTGTGTATCATGTCCTCTTTGGAACGTTTTTACGATTCCTTTAACGAACCACTTCTGGATCCTGAACCTTTTACCCTGTGGACTGAAGTGCTTTTGGGATCCACGAAACAACATCAAAATAAAGCACACAAAGCAGGTTGCCTTGCGCTGACATTTTCCTGCTGAATGATATTCAGATCTAATTTGCACATGAGGGAGCCGGGGCACTCTGCAGCTCGCCGCGCCTCGCTGTATTCATGCACGTGTCAAGGTGATATTTAATGGTTTGCTTTTGTCCCTTTTTTGTTTCCACAGATGCATCACCCGATTCAGATGAAACCTGCAGACAGTGAGAAATCTAATGGTGAGTCCCCACCCACCCACACACACACATACAAGAACATCATCAATAGCCCTTTTTGAGATAGCTTGGTAAAATGGGCAGATTGGACTGGGGAAAGATTGAAGCAGATGGAAGGGGAAATGTTGGATTTGTTATTATTTTTTCTTATATCTGCAATAAATTATTAAGACACTTTGGAAGGAGGTCAGTAAAAGTTGAATCGTTTTAGCCTCGTGCTGAACTGGAGTCGATCCCCCCGCGGCAGCTCACACATCCCAACACTGTGAGCTCGCTCGTCTTCTCACACACTCAATGCATCCATTTCATACAAAAACAAACGCCCAGTCAGAGGATCACCCCGTTTCCAAACTACATCACGCAGATCCAGTTCTGAATTGATTTCCTACACAGGCTATCTTCTTCCGTTCGTTCTCATTCGAACCAGGAGTGTTGGACGGGACGCTCTGCAGGAAGTGTCTTTGTTTCTTTAAAGAAGCCGTCTGCCATTATTTTAAATTCATGAAGAGACTTTTTAAATAATGTATTGCTTTTAGACTACATTGGGGAGCACTCAGTCCAAACACAACTGGGCTGTAATAATTTTTAAAACCAATTCTCATGCATCATGGTTAAAAATCTCTCAGACAAGAGATCAAAAGACTGGGTAGACATGGATATGATGTTCGTAAAAGAAATAATAAGTTATGTTATTGAACCGTTTACATATATATGCAATTTATCTTTTTCAACAGGAATATTTCCAGATAACATGAAAGTAGCAAAGGTAATTCCTCTTTTTAAAAATGGTGATAAATGTGTATTCAATAATTATAGGCCAATATCCTTATTACCACAGTTCTCAAAAATTCTAGAAAAACTATTTGTGACCAGATTGGATCAATTTATTGATAAACAAAATATTTTAAGTAGCAGTCAGTATGGGTTTAGAGAAAAAAACTCTACGTCAATGGCTCTCATGGATTTAATGGAACAAATAACTAATGCTGTCGATCATAAACAGTACTGTGTTAGTGTTTTTGTTGATCTAAAAAAAGCATTTGATACCATTGACCACACCATTCTCCTTGAAAAACTAAATAAATATGGTGTTAGAGGACCAGCATTACAGTGGGTATCTAGCTATTTGAAAGACAGGAAACAGTTTGTGCAAATAAATGATGTTAGATCTGACCTCCGTGATATCACTTGTGGAGTTCCTCAGGGTTCTGTGCTTGGACCAAAGTTATTTATTTTATATGTGAATGACTTGGTAAATGTGTCAGGACTACTTAAATGTGTTCTTTTTGCCGATGACACCACATTTTTCTGTTCGGGTAATGACATAAAAAAGATTTTGGATATGATGAAAACAGAATTTATAAAAATACAAACTTGGTTTAAATTAAACAAATTATCTTTGAATTTAGATAAAACTAACTACATGATATTCAGTAACAAAAAGAGAATTGTTGATGACGATCCATTTGAAATTGAAGATGTTGTGATCTGTAAAGTGAGTGAAGTGAAGTTTCTGGGTGTTATCATTGATGACAAACTGACGTGGAAACATCATGTAAATTCCATTAAAAAAATAGCTAGATCAATTGCAGTATTGTATAAAGTCAGGGATTTTTTAATTGATAAAGCTTTACATATGTTGTATAACACAATCATTGCTCCACATTTAATCTATTGTATTGAGGTTTGGGGAAAAGCGTGCAAAACTATTACAAAGCCTGTTTTTATTTTACAAAAGAGAGCTGTAAGAGTAATCACCAGAAAACATTTCAGTCACCCATCAAACACTTTGTTTCTTCAGCTAAACTTATTGAAATTCCAGGAATTGGTAGAATATAGTATTTTATCAGTTATGTATAGGGCTCATAATAACACATTACCTTTAAATATCCAAAGAAATTTTATAAAAAGACAAAGTTATTACAATCTCAAAGGGACAGAGATATTCATCAAACCACAATTCAGAACCAGCTTAAAGGGACGGTCTACCTCAATTCAGGGAGTTCGATTGTGGAATGCTCTGGAGAGTGATGTTAAAAATGAAAAATCAATGTATACATTTAAGAAAAAGGTAAAAAAAGACTTGCTCAAAAACTATATATGATGTAACCTTGCGTATTTGTGTATTACACCTATGTTGTACTTATGAGTCAGAGTCAGAGAGTCAGAGTCAGAGAGAATTTATTGTCATTTGCACCGCATGTAGTACATGTGATGAAAACGAGATTATGTACACGAGGTCCCAGTTACATCCAACAACAAATGAAAGAGAAAAACAGTAATAACATCTAGAACTAACTAAGAAACGCATCAACTAGTAATACACTAAGCTTAATATAGTGGGAATAAACAGCAGCACGAACATGAGTCTGCATGAGCAGATGGTCACAGATGAACACAGATGAATACAGCAACAAGAAAACAGATCAGCATCAGTATGATGTGATATTTTGCAGTGTTTATTTTTTTATTTTATTTTTATTTATTCATGAGTCTAACAGCCTCAGGGTAGAAGCTGTTCCTCAGTCTAGTGGTTCTACACTTGATGCTCCTCAACCTCCGTCCTGAGGGGAGTGGGGCAAAGAGTGAGTGTGCTGGATGAGTGAGGTCTTTCATGATGCAGGTGGCTCTTTTCCTGCATCTGGAGGTGTAAATGTCTGTGATGGTGGGGAGACTGACTCCAACAGACTTCTGTGCAGCCTTCACCACTCTCTGTAGAGCTTTCCTCTCTTCAACTGTGCAGCCTCCATGCCACACGTTGATGCTGGAGCACAGGATGCTCTCCACTGCACACCTGTAGAAGGAGGTGAGGACTGGGCTGCTCAGACCAGCTCGTCTCAGCCGTCTGAGGAAGTAGAGTCTCTGATGACCTTTCTTGATCAGGCTGGTGGTGTTGTTGCTCCAGCTGAGGTTATCATTCATGTGTACACCCAAGTATTTGTAGCTGGAGACCACTTCCACTGCAGACCCACCTATTTTCAGTGGGGCATGGGTGTGTTTGTTCCTTCTGAAGTCCACAATCATCTCCTTTGTCTTCTTCACATTCATGTGAAGATTGTTCTCTTTGCACCAGCTCTCCAGGTGTTCCACCTCCTGTCTGTAGCTGGACTCATCATTGTTTGTGATGCATCCCACCACCGCTGTATCATCTGCAAACTTAACAATATGACAGCCTGGAAGTGTGGCTGTACAATCATATGTGAGCAGAGTGAACAGAAGGGGGCTCAGCACACATCCCTGAGGAGAGCCAGTGCTGAGGGTTATGGTGGAGGAGGAGAAGTTGTGGATCTTCACGGACTGTGGTCTGTCTGTTAAGAAGTCTAGTACCCAGTTACAAATAGAGGGGCTTAGTCCAAGTGTAGATAGTTTGTCTATCAGAGTTTGGGGGATCATGGTGTTGAAGGCAGATGTGAAGTCCACAAAGAGCAGACGCACGTATGAGTCCTTCTGATCCAGGTGGGTGAGAGCAGTGTGGACCACGGAAGAAATGGCGTCCTCTGTTGATCGGTTCTCACGGTATGCGTATTGATGAGGGTCCTCATTGATGTTGACGGTTGCCTTGATGTGGGACATGACCAGTTTCTCAAAACATTTAGCGACTATCGGGGTGAGGGCCACCGGTCTATAGTCATTCAGACCAGTCACTGTGGAGCTCTTTGGGACTGGGATGATGGTCGCGGTCTTCAGGCAGGTGGGAACTAACTCCAGTGCAAGTGAGGTGGTGAAGATGTCAGCCAGCACCTCACAGAGCTGGTCCGCACATTCCTTCAGAACTTTCCCTGGGATGTTGTCTGGTCCGGTTGCTTTATGAGGATTAATCTTTCTGAGACTGCCTCTCACTTCTGCTGCGGACACCCTGAGATGCTCTTCATCTGGTGATGAGGTGAGTCTGGTGCTAGCAGGTCTGTTTGGATCATCAAAACGTGCATAAAACTTATTGAGGGCATCAGGCAGAGATGGGTCCCTGGGGCATTGTTTGTTTTTGCCTTTGTAATCTGTTATGCATTTAATACCCTTCCACATGCTCCGTGGGTCTTGTGAGGTGAACTGTCCCTCGATCCTCTGTGCATACGTGGCCTTGGCCTTCTTAATGCCATCCTTCAGTTCATTCCTGCTCTTTCTCAGCTCCACTTTATCTCCTGACTTGAATGCAGTGTCTCTGGCTGCTAGCAAGGCGTGAACTTCTCTATTTAACCAGGGTTTCCGGTTCGGGTAGGATTTCACATATTTTTTTATGGATACATTCTCAGAGCATGTACTGATGTAACCCAGGACTGAGGAAGCATACAGTTCCATATCCACTGAACTTCCATCAGTGGCCGCTTCCCTGAAAACAGACCAGTTTGTCCTCTCAAAACAGTCTCTCAACAAGGGGGAACTATCTTGAGGCCAGATTCTTATTTCTCTTTGTTCCGGCTTGGACCGCCTGAGTGGAGGGAGTTCTCTTGGCGCCAGGATCAGAGACTCGTGGTCGGAAGCTCCGAGCGCTGGGCGTGTCTTCGCCGTGTATGCCCCCTTTACATTTGTGAAGACTTGGTCGAGTGTTTTATCTCCTCTCGTAGCTGTGAAGACGTTCTTATTGAAGGCTGGGAGGGAGACTTGAAGATCAACGTGATTGACGTCCCCGCAAACAATGAAAAGCCCCTCAGGATATTTACACTGCAGCGAGGTGAGTAAGTCATGAATCTCTCCCTGGGCGTCATTAGCATTAGCATCGGGGGGTATGTAAAAAGCTGTTATTAAAATCACAGCATGGTCGCGCGGAAGATAATGCGGCCTACATCTAACTGTGATCAACTCCACGGCAGCTGAACAAAGCCTTTTAATCACGGAACAGTTCGTGCACCAGTCTTTGTGCACGTAAATACAAACACCGCCGCCTCGCGTTTTCCCCGTAGTCTTGATGCACCGGTCCGTTCTGAAGAAGAGCCGGTCGTCCAGCTCGTAAACAAAGTCTGGAGTGTCCTCAGAAATCCATGTTTCCGTAAGACAAAGCACGGAGCATCTTCTCATCTCCTCCGACGTGGTCACCCTCAAACGAAGTAGATCCATCTTGTTGTCGAGCGAGCGAACGTTAGACAGAAAAAGAGCCGGCATCGGGGGTTTACCGGTTTTAGCGTCTGCCCGCATTCTCGTCATAATTCCTGCACGGCAACCCCTCTTCTTTCCACGAGAGCACCGCTTCCTTTTCTTTCCCCTGGAGCGCATCTGCTTCCAGAAGGACGTTTTTAGCAGGTCCAATCTTCCGAGTTCTGATTTGAGTTCGTTGCTGATTTCAGCTGTGCCCTGTGGTAAATCCGCTCCAATTCTTAACAGATCAGTTCGGCTGTAATTCACCCGCAAAAAACGCGCAGAGTCAGGTACAAAAACACTATTAAAATTACTAAAAACTAGAGATGATCCGGGAACTCGTGAAGCTGCGGCTGCACTGAGCGCGGCCATCTTGTTGTTTGTGTATTACAGTTAGAAAAATTAAGTAGAATTATTCATTTTTGTGATGTATTTTGTGTATTACATTTAGGAAAATTAAGTAGAATTATTCATTTTGTGAACATCTTGATGTTGTGCCATCTTTTAATTTGTGTATTACAGTTAGAAAAATTAAGTAGAATTATTCATTTTATGATCTAGTTTGTGTATTACAGTTAGGAAAATTAAGTAGAAAAAAATAATAAAAAAATAGGAAAATTAAGTAGAAAAAAAAAATTAAGTGTGATGTATTTTGTGTATTAGTTAGAAAAATTGTGTATTAGTTAGAAAAATTAAGTAGAATTATTCATTTTGTGATGTAGTTTGTGTATCACAGTTAGAAAAAGTAAGTAGAATTATGGGTGATGTAGTTTGTGTATTACAGTTAGAAAAATTAAGTAGAATTATTCATTTTGTGATCTAGTTTATGTATTAGTTAGAAAAATTAAGTAGAATTATTCATTTTGTGATGTAGTTTGTGTATTACAGTTAGGAAAATTAAGTAGAATTATTCATTTTGTGATGTAGTTTGTGTATTACAGTTAGAAAAATAAGTAGAATTATTCATTCTGTGATGTTGCTTGAAGGTTATCATTGGTTGAACAAACTGTGAAATAAGGGGCAGATATAATAAGATTTCATCTTCTTTCTGCTCCCTTCATTTTATCCTACTTGTATTTTTGTATCTGATGAAACTGTCTTGTATTGTTCTTTTAAAATGAATGAATAAACATCAATCAATCAATCAATCAATCAATTAAAGTGATCCAGCCCTCACTGTTTTATTGTTGTACCCCATGGTGGAGCTAAGAGGGGACTTAGAAATACCCTCCATCCGTTCATCTTGTAAGCATGATAACTTGAAAGATAACCGAGGGGCCAACTTCCATTTTTGGTGTGTGGTTGCATCAAGGTGTAGGAACAGGGATGCACAATACTGGGGTTTTGGCCGATATCCAACATGCCTACATGTTAAAACGTATTTGGCCGATAACCAATACCAATGTGTTTCCCCTACTTAAAGATACTACAGGTGGTCCCCGACTTACGAGCGAGTTCCTTTACTACGACTCTCTCGTAAGACGAAAATCTCGTAAATTGGGGATCACCTTTATATACCGCACGAGCCGCCACTGATACACGTACATGTACGGTAATGAACAGTTACCAAGTTAGCAAGCACTTCGCCTATCCTAATTATTAAAAAAACACATACATAAAAAAAAGTTCTTACTTTGAGCTGCAGCTTGTCTCTGTCTGTTTTCATGTTAGGTCTTGCACGTCCGAGCTCCGCTTCGTGCAGCTCCACGCGGTCCAAACTATTTACAGGAAGGACTGTTAGCTTGTTAACGCCATACATTTGGAGCCAGAAAAATATTTAATAACTTACTGGAAGCCGTTTCTCCGCAGTGCCCGTCCATCCAAAACAATCTGCTCCGCCATTAGCTACACCTGTTAGCATTAGCCCATCCAAAAAGGCTGTCGGCGCGGTTTCTCCATGTTTTAGCATGTTAGCTTCTCTGTTAGCTCGGTGTCCCCGACATCTTAGGCTGCCAAGCGGACATCGAGGCGAGCTCCCGGACGCAGCTGGCCTCTCTGCGGCCTGTCAGCTCGGTGTCCCCGCGTTAGCATTAGCTGCGGGTTAGCCCAGCCCATGAGCTGCTGTTGTCGGGCGGCGCGGCGTGGTGGGTGCGTGGAAGCTATCGCAGCTGCTGCTCCGGGCCTGAGACTTCCACAAAGTTCACCGAGCGTTTCCAGCTAGTTTATCCGTATGAGGCAACCCTGATCGGAGAAACGGTCCTCCAAAGCCAACTTGCAGCTGCCGTGACTGGAACTAACCGTAAAATGGAGGACACCGCGGCATTTTCGGAAACCGCCGGAAGCTGCGCAAATATGATTAAAAATTACAATTTGTATTATAATTATTATTTATAAAGTCTTTACAACAACCACAGCTGCAACAAAGTGCTGTACACATGAATTTAAGAACATTTAAACAAATTTTTTTTTTTTCACATTTTTATTAAATATGATAACCTCGTAAATTCGGAACCTCATAAGTCGATGTGCTCATAAATCGGGGACCACCTGTACATAGCTTTCTCTGATGTGGAATTAAAATACTACATTACGTATTCTGCATGGTCTTTGTCAGTTTGGCCTGATACCAAATGCAGATTCCAAAAAGGAGAAGGGGTTCTCTGCAGAACAAAAGTGGGCGTTTCTGGAGAATAGGCGTTTCTAGACGGCAAACACTGATTGGCTATCTGTATTTGCTGGCTTTAGGTAAGTTACATCAGGTCTTTTTTTTAAACTGAAGGTTTCTAAGAAACAGTGTTATACTGTATCTGTTGTCAAACACAAGAAGGTTATCTTTTGTTCTTGGGTTGTAGGCTGCACCTGACACAGGTTGGTTTGAGTGTGGTCTGGGTACAATGAAATATGAAGCATCTGAAGCGAAACCTGCTCCCATTTGTCAAAAAGTCTGGTCTCAATTAAAGATCATGAGTCTTGTAATGAGATACTGTAATGGCCCAAAACAAAAGCTAGAACAACGTTTGCTCTTTAGAAGTGCTCTTCTATGAGATCTGATCTATGAAAGGAGCTGAAACATGGAGTAGGGTTGACCCTTAAAATGTGAGAGGAAGTTAACCAGTAAACAGAAACACCTGCTCCAGTGTCAGAAATCTTACAGAAACGGACAATCACTCATCTGCAGTGACTTTTTTTTTTAAAGGTTGAACAAGAAAATTTGAAATTAAAGGAAACTTACTTTGTCCCAAAGCCAGTTTAAGTATCATTATTATTTTGCTTACTTTATTTCTTTCTTTATGAATGGGTTGTAACTACAGTATTTTTACATTATTCAACAACCAAAACGGAATTTGTTTTTTAATGTAATGGCTATGAAAAACATTTAGCCCTCCACAGTACCCATTTATGTTGCTCTTGTTTTGAAAAGTAACCGGAAGTTTTGTGTTAAGAGAGGCAGAAAGAGAAGTTATGGAGACGCCGCTAATGTTGAACCGGTTAACACCATAAACATATGTCTGTGGTTAAAACAATCTGCCAATAACACCTTGTTATTTTTCGTCCAATCAAGACACGCCTTTTTTCTTATCGTCCAATCAGATGTGGCCCTCCAGATACGCTTTCCGAATTTGTCTGCAGTGATACCTACTTGAAAAAGGGAGCCGAAAATGATGCAACACTTCAACTTGGATTATGTACAGTATATTTGGATATACTTGGATAGTATTTATCTGTGAGGTATTTTGATGAAATGGCCGATGTCCGATATTTAATTTTAACTCTAATACCGGCCAATACCATGCAGATAATGTTGCGTATCCTTATGTAAGAACGGTCACTATTGAAAAATGGGTTGTCACATCAAAATCTAAGATGGCCACCACCATTTATACACGCAAACTGGCCACCCTAATCCTTGGGAATCATTTGAGGAAACTATGCTGTCTCATTTTTACATTGCTTCAAAGTATAGCCTCCTCAAATAAATGGATTGGCTGTAGATTAATCTGCGGTGGCTAAGGCCACCATTGGCCACCCCCTGACTCCGCCACTGCACCTGGTGGTGGATAAAATTGCTCCCTTTCGGTCAACAATAAAATCCTACCTCTGTTCTTCTACACAGTATAACTCCTACCCACTTAAATGTATCACATGAAAAACATTAAGGTTTTTTTGTATTCCCTGTCCAATTCCAGACCAGAAAAACACTCATCTCAAAAATTACAAACACTCATCAAATCCTGTGCAACGGCGGGCATCGTGTACTGCTTGTTGTTACCTTCCAAGCAGCCAGATATTCTTATAACCCTTTGAAACAGCCCAGAGCAAAAGTATTTCTTTAGACTTATGCTGCTTTGTTCTGATCATGCTCAGAGGAATGTTTGTTTATTAGACGTCTTGACTTTGACCAATGAATCATTTACTTTTACATTACAGACAACACGGCAAAGAAACAGTTTTAAGGAGCATCTTCCTCTTCGTTGCATCCCGTCACAAAGACGTTCTGTACTTTGTTCTTATTTTTAGTTACAGTCATGAAAGTTACCAAAGATAGCTCCATTTGACAGACAGTAGCATTTTTGTTCTTTATTTCTAAAAATAAATAAATAAATAATAAGCTCACCTTTAAGATACTGTTCATCTGCCAAAAATAGATTTTTGAGTCTGAATCTTCTACATTTGTCCTCACGTCCCTTTTCTTTTATATGCTGTCATCAGGCCTGTCACGATGATAAATTTTGCTGGGAGATTGTCTCAGAAATTATTGCGATAAACAATAATACTGTTTGAAATTTGACAATGATTAGTCATTATTGTCAAACTTAAGAACTGTTTAATTTGTTTGGCATGTAGTACCTTTTTTTGACCACCAGATGGCAGCCAAATACTGTTTGAACTTAAGGATGGATAGTGAGGGAGTGAGCGGTGTGTCACTAAGAAAAATGGGAGGGAGGTCCCTTGGCGTGACATGGGCTCTCTTTGGTTCTCAAAATGGCGGTCACTCGGTGTGGTTTGAGCTCTTTAGCATAGCATTTTTCACACAAAGCTTTTAATAAAATTCAGTACACAAGTTCTCAGCTTCTTTTTGCAGAGAAAAATAACTTTTAGACGAAGGCCCTAGAGATGCACAATATTGGATTTTTGGCCGATATGTTAAATCTTATTTGGCCAATACGATACAGATATTTTTAATATACGTTCCTTTGTCAGAACATAGCCCCTTTATTTAGGCTTTTTTGCTACAAAAAAAACGTGTAACAGCTGTAAAGGCCGGCGCAGAGCTCCGCGCTGGACCGTGCCCCACGCGCGCGCGGTTCACAGCAGAGCACAGCGTGAAGCAGCCTGTGGCTCCAACGTTTTCGCTCCATGTCATTTGAGCAGAAGCAGGGCGGAGCGTTTAGCTACGGGACAAATTGAGGTCGCTGATTGGTCATTTGCTGACAGCCTACTGATTTGATTGACAGGTCGGGTCTGAGAACAAGTTCATTCATTCCTCCTCATCGGAGGAGGAAGTGAATGGTGACCGCTTCAAGCGATCACTTGACTTTTGGCAAAAAAACAAAAGAAAAGTCCAGATCAGCGATGAAGAAGAGGAATTTAATTCATTTGTGTGTCACACAAAACAGTCCGCCACCAGGGCAGTTTATTGAGAGACACCGCGCGCGCGTGAGCGGTCGTAAAATTTGAGCTTGGCGCGTTCGCGCGAGCGTTCAAAGGCTTGTGCCGCGGCGCTCGCTCAAGCGTGGCACCGCGTTGCCTCGCGCTAGCGCGGAGCTATGCCTCGCCCTTAAGGGCTGGTGACATATATTCAGTAACAGCCATATGATATACACTGTACATAGCACTTTAATTTATATTAAATGAAAAGTGTTAAATGTTATTTATTAGCATTAGTCACTTGCGATGCTGTCTCACTTGTGGAGGCTTGTTCCAGGTTCCTAGCTACAGTGTGGGATCCTCTGCACTCCTGTGCATGAAGGACAGACTTTTAAGTTCAAAGTTTTTGTCTATACATTGTGCTGTAAGACTAATCATGCTAACGGGGCTAACATGACGTCCAAATGTCTGTGGTAAAACTCACCCAAGTGCTATCGGCTATTAGCTTCTCAATGATGTTGGAAATGATGGCTTGTAACTCGGGTAACATTACGTCAGAAAAATATCTCCGACTGGGGACGATGTTGCGAGGCTCAACGTAGTCCATAAATCTTCGGAATCAGACTTTCTGAAAAAATAAAACTTCCCCACCGCTGGCATTTTGATTTTTCCTCTCCGCCGTGAGGTCAGGTAGGCGCACGTGACGTCATTACGTTGTGCTGCTGCTGCAGGCAAAAACAGCGCCTTTTATATCGGCAAGTTATTGTAATGGAATGTCTGATATTGAAGTTTAATGCTAATATTGGCTGATACCGATACCATGCTGATAATATTGTGCATCCCTAGAAGACACGGGTTTCAACTGTGAATTTTGGAGCTTTGACAAGACGGATGTTTTTTTTTTCTCCGAGTTCGGCCTGTTAGCTTAGCTTCTCAGCTTAGCTGCTTTTAATGATTCAAAAACGCGATTTTGGATGGTTAAAACAGATTTTAAAGAGAAAAGGTAAAGGGAGGGGTCAGTGAAGAGCACTGGAGTTGAGCTTTTCATCCAGTGTCTTCAGTAGAAAGAGAGGCATGAAGAAACTATAAAACCAATAAATAAAAATGAGATTGATAATCTTAATTTATCTTGCGATTAATTGATTTATTGTTTTATCGCGACAGGTCTAGCTGTTGGTCAGGTGCATTAGGGGACAGGTTATTTATGAAAAAGCAGTTTATTAAAGAAAACTTCATAAATTATGTCTGCTTGGAAAGAATGTCTATAAATACATGAGGTGGTTTAAGACTTTTGCACCATGTTGTTAGCTGATTAGTTTATTGTTTAGTGCTGTTAATTATGTTTCTTATTTACTGGTTTAACACAACAGTCTTTCTATCTGACATAAAACACAAAAACAAAAAAGTTTTGGAAGTGTTTTATCAGATTAGCTGAACAATTCATCCACTTTATCAACCTAATTTTACTGATTTTACATGTGACACTCTCAGATATAACAAAAAAAAAATCTTTTTCTGGTGCTTTAAAAGAATAAAAAATCTCTTCTAAAATTAAAAGAATTGCCACTCTTCCAGAAACGGATGCGTGATTATTTCGGTCGGCTAACCAGGGAGACCTCAGTTCTGACTTTTGTTTAACTCGTCATGCAAAAATAAAGATATCGGTAGCAAATAACGGAAACTTTGGCAAATTATAGCTAATTTATTTGCACGGCTAAGTGGAATAAATGTGAGTTTGTTCAGTTTCGATGACCCTTATAGCTGCGTAATTGAGCAGAACGTGATAATGGATGCTATAAAACCATGACGGTGGGGTTCGTTTTAATCTTGTAGGGTTTTATTGCTGTGCTTTACTTCTGGCTGCACACCATCGATGTCACTGTGGTCTGAAGGAGGAGACAAAAAAAGAAAAAAGACAATTCTTTTAAAAGCCATCACCCGCTCCACTGAAATATGGCGACTTTATGAGACATAACTGTCAGGGTGAAGATGGTGGAAGCTAATAAAGACGCTCACGGCTGGAAGGGTGAAATATAGAGCTCGGCTCGCGATACATTTCCCTCCACTTAACAGTAACGACCTTTAATAAACCCGCTGTTAGATTTGCTTTAACAGTGATGAACGACTGCGACGATGTGGATTAGTTCAGTCACAGGAGGAGATGGAGGAAACGGAGAGGTCTTTTTATTTTATGTTTCTGCCTTTAAAACTTCAAGTTTCTTTCTAAAAACCGGGTAATCTCCGAGCCTTATCACCCGCGCACGCCTCGTCCGAAAACACGCACCAACAGTCGGCGAACGGTATCTCCGTTCTTCGCCCTCCTTCGACGCAGAGTAAATTAATTACATCGCCGTTAGACGTGCGGTAATCATCCTCCGGAGTGATGCGTATACACACAGCACGCTGTGTACAAAGGAGTTAAAGCTTTTTGAAACAACACTTATCTCCGCGGCGTATCCCCGTGTTTTATTTGTTTAAACCCTGCACAAACAATGCAAAGAGTAAAAATAAACAAGTGCGCTATTGATTTCCCAGAGTGCAACTGGCCGCTTATCTCTTTCGCCTCGCGGTAAGAGCTGACAGCTTCCTCATTAAAAATGAATTGGATTAGCATTGCATTGGAACGTTGGTGGGAAGACGTAAACACACACACACACACACACACACACACTGCTGCGTTCAGACGTTAACCCCTGCAGCCGGCCGGCCTCGGCGTTGCACCGGAGACACAGGGATTGTGTCAGCGGTGGAAGAGGAGGCGAGTCGCGTCGAAGTGATAATGAGACGCTGATCAGAGCTTCGCTGATGGCGTGACGAAATCCATGAACTCTGACTTTGTCCTCAACAATCTGTTTTTTTTTTCTGTTTACTGTTTGTTTTACAAGTTCCGATTTAATTTCTGACCAAACATTATCATACAATAAAATTTAAAAAAATACAACGCTCCCCTCGGGTCACAGTGACCAACAGAGTTACTTTGTAGGTTATATGAATAAAGTCAGTAACTGTTCATAAAAAAGACACAACTCTGAAGTAACTGTTTAAAATTTGAAAGAAAAAAGGGAATTATGGGGCAGTTCAAATATTTTAGTGTGATTACAGTATGTGGAAAGTTTATGAACAATTATGATTTACTTACCATACTTATAGGTCTGGACCACTTTCAGTCAGGCTTTTGTAAATCCTACTAACTGAAACATTCATTCATTCATTCATTCATTCAACCTTTATTTATACAGGCTAGCCTCGTTGAGTCACGGGGACTCATTTACAAGAGGGACCTGTCTCACTCACACCAAACAACCATCCACTCTCACACTCACACCTAGGGTCAATTTAGAGTCACCAATCAGCCTAACAAGCATGTTTTTTGGTCTGTGGGAGGAAACCGGAGTACCCGGAGGAAACCCACGCATGCACGGGGAGAACATGCAAACTCCACCCAGAAAGGCCCCGGACCGGGATTTGAACCGGCAACCTTCTCGCTGAGAGGCAGCAGCTCTACCAGTTGTGCCACCGTGCTGCCCAGCAACCCTGACTCTAAGAAACAGCTCTTCTTAGAGTCTCAAATGATATTTTGATGCAACATGACGCAGGTAAATGTTCTGCGCTGCTCATGTTAGACCTGAAGTCAGCTTTTGACACTGTTCGTCACCCAGCCTTGTTAAATAGGCTGAGCATTTTGGCTGGTATTCAGGTTCTGCTTTAAAATGGGTTTTGTCTCACCTGTCTGATAGATGCATCTTCTTGGCTACATCTAAGTACAGATCCCATTCCTGCCCTGCTCATCTTGGCATTCCACAGGGGTTTGTTTTGCGGTCATTGCGGTTCCATCCGCTCCCTCTTGGTCAGATACTTTCTTCTTTTCAGGATACAGGTAGTCCGCGACTTACGACGGAGTTCCGTTCCTACGCGCCGTCGTAACTCGAATTGCGACGTAACTCGAAACATACGTCCAAACTGCACCTTATACGTACAGAACTGTATTTTACCAAACACTTAGCCTATCCTAACACAGTACCCTACATAATTATCAAAAAACACATACATTTCAGAGCCATAATGAAGGGAAAAATAGTTT
Source organism: Garcialebias charrua (assembly GCA_038048925.1). Classification (NCBI taxonomy): domain Eukaryota; kingdom Metazoa; phylum Chordata; class Actinopteri; order Cyprinodontiformes; family Rivulidae; genus Garcialebias; species Garcialebias charrua. The sequence continues at coordinate 67,288 of JBBPBX010005973.1, forward strand.
TTTTTAAAAAGCCCTCTGCATGGCAGGTGATCCCACACACCCACTACACAGCCGCTTTAGACTGCTGCCATCAGGGAGGAGACTGAGGAGTCTCCAGGCTCGAACCAGCAGACTGAGAGACAGCTCTGTTCATCAGGCAGTCAGAATGCTAAACACTCTGCCTGCTCTGCCTCCCCTCCCATTTGAACTGCCTTAACACAAAAAACTTTCTCACACATTACCACACAACACAAAGATTTTAACACTGGACTCTGTGTCATCAAACGGGTTATTCACTAAACTCTCGGTCATGTGCTCATTCAGTTTGCACTACTTCTCATATTTGCACTAATGTTTGTATTACATTACTGCCTATAGTCATACTACTGTTTACATTCACTGTTTACATTTATTAATACGGTTTACATTTATTACTACTGTTTTACATTTATTACTACTGTCAGAGACTCTGACTAGCCTTATCTAAGGATGCCAAATGTGCCTTATGTGCCTTACTGCATATGCCACTTTGCCTCTATACCAGGGGTCACCAACCTTTTCGAAACTGAGAGCTACTTCGTGGGTACGGAGTCATACAAAGGGCGCCAGTTTGATAAACTCTTCAGAAATAACAAAGCGTAAATTGAAAAAAAAATTATACTAAACATATTTTTAAGAACATATTTTTAAGATAGACATTTTAAAATATATATAAATACAAAAAAGAATAATAACTGAATAAAATAAAAATTTAAATGCAGCTTAGTAGTGAGTTGTGCTATTTTTATAACAGGTCCGCGGGCACCTCAAATGGTCCTTGGGGGCACTCGGGTGCCCGCAGGCACCGTGTTGGTGACCCCTGCTCTATACCAACATCAACTACCTCATACATATACTGTGTACATTAACTCATATGCTGCTGTGCCACTCTTTGCAAATGTCAATGCTAGAACCTTCAGTTTATTTTATAGATATACTTTTTATACTTTTTATACTACTATGCAAAAACTCAGGACAGTATTACACTTTTATTATTTCATTTTATGCTTATGTTCATTGGGTGTTTGGTGTTTCAGTGTTGGTGTAAATTTTCATACTTTTATACTACTATGAAAAAACTCAGGACAGTGTTACACTTTTACTATTTTATGCTTATGTTTATTAAATGTTTTAGTGTTTAGTGTTTAGATGGTTACTGTTGCACCGAGGGACTGAGAGAAACGCAATTTCAATCCTGTGTATGTCCTGTACATATTGCAGTTCTGACAATAAAGTTGACTTTGACTTTGACTTAATTTCCTACTCTGGACTGCTGGTGAATTCCTCGTTCCTCCCTCCACCGGATTCTCCATTCGTTTACGTTGTAAAAACCGCCGTCCATAAAACAGCTACTTTTCCACAGCTGCTGCCTGTCCAGCTTGGTCCAACAAGTTTTGTTTTTTGAATGTCCAGAGGACCAGACTTAGCTTTTTTAGAGAGTACAGGGCAAGCTGTAGCCTCTGCAGCCACCACAGCTAAACCGGAAACTGCATAAATCGGCTTCAAAATAAAAATGTTCAAAATATTATTTTTTAATTTTTTTAATGGGAGGTGCGTCGTAACCGCGAAACGTCGTAACTCGGGGCCGTCGTAAGTCGAGGACTACCTGTATCTCCTATCATTGTTATGCTGATGACATCTGGTTTTATATTTCTTTTCTTTCAAATGACCTTTCAAAACTACAAATCTTACTTAACTGTGTGGATTCAATTAAAAACTGGATGACTGAAAGTTTTCTCCAGCTAAAAAGAGAGAAACTGAAGCAATCGTCTTTGCTCTAGAAAAAAAAACCTGTTATAATAAATCAGATCCTTGGGCCTTTTGGTTATTTTGCTAAATCCTCTGTTTGAAACCTTGGGATAACCTTCGACTAAGGTTTTACTTTGGAAACTCATGTAAAGTCTCTGGTTCGTTCTTGTTTCTACCATCTGTGAAATATTGACAAGCTTGGCCATATTGTTCCTCATTCAGAACTGGAAATGTTCATTCATGCTTTTGTTTCGTCTCACCAGGATTTTTGTAATGCACTGACTGTACACTTGTTTAACCAAAACCTCCCTAGATCGGTTGCAGTAGACTCCTGACAGATTTTCAAAATTTTCATATAACTCCAGTTCATTATCGAGTGGATTTCAAAGTTTTGGTTTTGACTTGGCGAGCTCTGCATAGACAGACACCAGTTTACATCTCAGAACTTTTACATCCCTACACTCCGATCAGGGCTTTGAGGTCCTGTGATCAAGACCTGCTGATGGTCCCCCAGACAAAACTGAAAACTAAAGGAGACGGCGCCTTTTCTTCAGTGGCCCAAACACTCTGGAACTCCCTCAAACTCTCAGATCCGTGGATCAGTGGCTTCTTTTAAAGGCCAGCTAAAACTAATCTTTTTTATTCTGCCTTTGCTTAAATTTGTTTTGTGCTTTTATTTTGTTTGTCGAAGCACTTTGTGATTATCTTGAAAAGTGCTATATAAAGTTTTACTTACTTTCTTGTAGATAACACTACGCAAAATGAAGTCTGGAACATTAATATCATTCTGCCTGGATGGACGGGTTTACAGCTAGTCTGAAAGCAGACAAGGCAAAAAACACTGATGCCTTCTTAAAACAAATCCAGCCTCAAGGATTTCATGCAGCTGTAATTTTATCAACTTTAAATCTACAGTAAAGTTTACATTACATGGCTGTTCTGGTGGAAATATTAAAATCTTGCTGGAGGTGTGATAGCTTTTTTTTTTTTGCATTTGCATTTGCAAAAAAAAAACGTAAACGTTAGCAAAGAGCTTTTACACGAACTTT